>CAIGRO010212455.1:0-17680 GCA_903798355.1 Fraxinus baroniana | reverse complement strand
AACTCAAGTAGGAGTTTTAATTAAAGTCCAAGTCCAATTAATTTACACTTAATTATATGTGTAGTCCTAGAACTTCAATTACAATTATAATTAAGTTTATCACTTTCATAATAATTATAATTAAGTACAAAGCTTTATTATAATTACAATTAAGTTCAAAACTATTATAATTATTGTAATTAAATTTCAATACTTTATAGAACTAACACAGGGACCTGATTAGACATATATTATCCAAACTCCAATAATTAAATCCTGTCTAATCAACCAAAAACCATCCAATCTAATTATAAGTCTTTGCTTTCTCCACTAAAGACAAAAGAATGCACTCTTGGATTATATAAAATCACAGAAGTCAATAAATCCGTAATACTTTCTCCCGAACCAACCGTATATGTATTTTATCCCCGTCCGAAATTCAATAAATAGGTATGAGTATAAATGACCGTTTTGCCCTTCTAATTATTTTCACCAGCTTAAGCACTATTTTCTTCAACGGTCCTATAAACAAATCATGTCAATGTTTAGCCATCGCTAAAAACTGAGCTCAAATTTTAACCGTTCAATAGAAAATAGTTAAGTAATCACTCTATCCACTTTTTAAGGAGACAGTTCCCGACACAAATTCATGTTCTCTGCTTCACTCAATCTCAAGTTCCTAACTCACCGAAATATTTGGCTAATCAAATTGATCTCACCATTGGTGATTTAAAAAAACCATTAAAATCATGAAGAGATATACATAACTCTATTAAAAGATTTAGATTAAATACACGGCGATCAAGTGGGATTTAATTCTCCACACGGTTATACTATAGAATTAAACTCGACACGTGGTTCGTTCAATACACTCCAAGTGTACTAGTGTCACATTTAACTATTTTTGTGATAAAAAAAATTCACAAACTTAAAATAGTGAATTGGTCAACACCACAACGTTCCATACAATATGTCAACCCTTATGCATTGGTTGTGAACAAATTATTTATGATCGAAATATAAATTGTGTCAGACTGTACTTCTCAATGCAAGTACCCAACTTATATTATCTCAAGTAATTATGGACACTTTAATTCACATGCTCATTAGTAAATAAATAGAATAAATGAAATAAAAGCAATTTTATTTAGAGCTTATTTGATACACATTATTTTTTAAGAATGCATTTTATAATAGTAGATTGATAGAGAATGTGTAGTTAGAAAATAAGAAATTTGTTTGAATTTACGTGTAATATTATTTTATCGAAAAATGTGTTATTGAAAAGAAGAGAGTAAAAATAAATTTTGGAAATAATGTGTATCAACAAGGACCTAATATAAGAATTTTGTTATTTTTACGTCAGCAAAATTATACTATATGGCACACAACTCAATAAATCTTCCATTTGCCCTATAGTATATGTGTTATGTCTTGTAACCTCATGTCTTGTAGATGTACCTCGAGATTCTTAGCCTCAATAGATCCACCAACGCACAACACACCACTCAATAGCAAAAAAAAGAAAGACAACAATCCAACCGTCATTAGATCCGCCGCTGCCACCTCCACAACACACACCCACTGCACCACCACCGCACCACTAGAGAACACAGAAGAAGAAAAAATTAAGACTGAAAGGCAGCGACGATTCGCTGCTACTGGGACAACAGCAAAGGGAGGGGGAGGGAGAGGAAGAGGGGAGAGAGGGAGACGAGAATGGAGGAATAGAATAGAAATGATTTAGGTTTTATTTGAGATTAGGATTATATTTTAATATATTACCTAATTTTTGAATAAACAAACTTTGCACATGATTTTGAAAAAGTAAACTTTAAACCCCTGATTTTTTATAATTTCTCATCTAAAAACCTAAAAATCATGGACAAAAAAACTAAAAAATTCTGAAAATCTAAAGAAAAATCGGGAAATCTGAAAATTGAGTGGGGGCGATGGCCCCCATTGGTCCTCAAGTAGGTCCGCCCCTGCCTCTCATTCTTATATGCAATTTTTTATTATTATTAAAATATAACTATTATCAAATTACATGTGATGAAAGCGAAAGGAATGATCCCAACTACTTCCAGGCCCACATATATTTGATATTTTATAATAAAAAGAATTTGATGCGGCGACGTTTACTCTTAATCAAGTCAAAACTGCTCATATTTCTCCTATAAAAAAAATCATCCATTGATGATGGATCTCACCAATAAAATTTAAAAGCTTGAGTCTTTGAATAACATTATAAAATAATATAAATATTATGAGTATATGAAAGTCGAGAGAGAAATTAAAAAAAATTTAAAATAAAATAAAAATCGAAAAAGAAATACAAGTCGACTCCAAATTTTTTTTTTTCTAAGAAAAAATTATACCAAAAAAGAAAAAATTCACGCATTCTTGCACACGGCACACACACACATCCTAACAATCTTCAACCTCAGTGTATTGATTTTCAACGCCAGCTTCCATCTTTGGGAAATTATTTGATATTTGTCTAGCGTGAAGAAATGAATGAACACAAAATTAATCAGTACAATTTTCAAATAATAAAAGTTGACATGATAGGTGGTGGAAAAGTAAGTAAAATAATATTATGTCAGATTTAATATTATTTTTAATAGTTAAAATTTTTAGTTTTGCATTACGATAGTCAACTTTGTTATTTTTGAGTTTATATAAAATCATATTTTTGTCTTAATTGTCGTATTTTTTTATTTTTTGATATTACACCCTTATTTGGTTAGTTAAAAAATTTGATAAAAAATTAAATTAAAATTAATAACTAATCTTAACCACACGTTTTATGGAACTCACAAATTTTCGATCACATTTCATCAACTTTTATAAAAAAAAAAAATCTATTTTTTAACGAAATCATCCAAACAAGGCCGTAACACAATTTTTTTTCTTTTACTTGTATCATCTATTCAATATAAATGTTATGTATATTTCGATAACAAAATGTACACTAAGAATTAATTCTGTGGGGTTACTCAATTGGTCAGATATTGAGTTTGCTCCCCAATAATCACCGGTTCGAATCTCCTCAGGATCACTGAGGTGAGTACCCCGATCGCAAACTTTAGGACCTCATGGAATTAGTCGAAGTGCGCTCAAGCTGGTTCGGACGTCCACGATTATAAAAAAGAAATGTACACTAAGAATTACACAACGTCAAATGGACAGTTTTGTCATTTCACCAATTACCAAAATATAAAGAGATTCAATGCTATTATGGCATTATTCTTGTTAGCTTGCAGGCTTAACTAAAGTCAAAAACTTAGATGCTTCTTTGTATGTCCAATTTATATACTTCATTGAAACGAAGGAATTGACTTCGGTGCCAACACTAAGAGGGAGAAGCGTGTGTGAGTGTTGTAATTTAATTTCTATGGCGAGCAAAGAAGAAAGCAATAAAATGGAAATTGATCTATCCCTCCAACTTGATGAAAACCCGCAATCCAAGAACTATCAAGTTGAAGAAGTAGAAGCTCGAAGGGGAAATTTCCGGCCCAAAAACTTTAAGATTACTGAAGAGGTACAATTTTATTAGAATTTTGTAAAAAAAGGTTGATTTTAATTAATTTTTTCAGTTTATATATGCAATACAAAATCAAATTTACATGTGCTACTTTTTACTTTTATCTGGAAAATTCTATCAGATATCAATCCTACAGATGCAGATGAATCGTATGAAGGAGGAGAACAAGATATTAAGCAAAGCTGTAGAACAAATTATAAAAGAATATTATGATCTTCAAACAAGATTTGCTATCATCCAACAAAACAAGGTAAATTAATTAATTAAAATTTTGACCTCTTTTGTCTATAAATCACTTGTACTGCTGATTCGATTTAGGATTCGAAAAAGAAATTCTCTATGCTCAAAGGCGACGATCGTGATCCGAGTCAAGGGCCAAAAGAAAGTACAAAGATGTTTGATCATATCAAGAATCAAAGGGTACTGTCATCAGCATCAGAAGAAGCTGGTACACAAGAAAGTGATGAATTAGGGTTATCTTTGACACTACGAACCAGTTCGAAGAAACTAGAAGAAGACAACACGATGAAGGAGAATATAGAAGGTACAGCAGGATCTGCACCAGTTCAAGGTAAGGTCCAAGGAAGTAATTATAAAAGGCCTGGAATTACTTCTCCACCAAATAAAAGAGCTAGAATTTCTGTCAGGGCCAGATGTGAAGCTGCCACTGTGAGTTTAGGTTCATTTTCTAGTTAATTTCACAAGAGAATACTATAGTTGAAACCTTTTTTTCAAGATGTGTACATTTTTAATCAGATGGATGATGGATGCCAATGGCGAAAATATGGACAAAAGATTGCTAAAGCAAATCCTTGCCCTCGAGCCTACTATCGTTGCACGGTGGCTCCTGGTTGCCCAGTCAGAAAACAGGTACTTATTTACAACTGTAGTCTGTACACGATCGTCGATCAGAAAAATAAAAATCGAGACGAAACTGATAATATGTAATGTATTAGGTGCAAAGGTGTTTGGAGGACAAGTCAATACTGATCACAACATATGAAGGAACACACAATCATCCACTTCCAGTAGGTGCAGCAGCAATGGCATCAACAGCAGCCTCCTACATGTGTAATGAAATAACAACCTTAAACCAAACAAATTTCCCATATTACAACATCCCTCACATGATATATCCACCTTTTCCATATGTTCCAAACCTAAGAAACAAAAACCCTAATCTTTATTCTTCAAAGGGAGTTGTTCTTGATCTCGCAAACAATGCTGGCGCTAGCTCTTCACATTCAGTAGAAAATTTGGGCTATTCTTTGAATGGAAATATTCCTTTTAACCAGCTTTTTCCTGGCCATAAAGTAGATGAAGAAATACTCTCCAAAGGTGAAGGAAATAATAATATTAGTAGTGCAGTTGCATCAGATCCTAAGTTTAGGGTTGCTGAATGAAGAAACCCAAAAAACTCATTCTTCTGAAGACGGGGGAAAAGTGCAGGCAGGCCTAGTACTACAACATAATATCGGGAATATCTCGATAATCCCATAATTTTTCCTGAGCCAGACTAGAGAAAAAGTCGTATTTTACGGATACGATTATGCCATATATGTCTTCTCGTTCTGTCCAAAATCACAGGCATTACCCATGATAGATTCTGGATTTGAATTTTGAAGTATTTTTGTTGACAGAATGGAAGATTAGTAATTGTTGATGATTGTGAGTGTATTTGTTACACAAATTTATTTTGATCTTTGGGAATTCGATACATTCTTTTATTTCTTATCTGAAAGTTCCATGTGAGGATTTGACTATACTGTTGTAAAACTCGAGGATTTTAATGTTTAAAAAGTATGTTAATATTGTTTTTAATTACTTAGATTATCGATAAAAAATCAGAACTGGAAATTATATTTAATCAGGAAAAAAAAAATCTATTTCTTTCATATATACTTTTTAGTTATAAATTATCAAAAAAAAAATTATATAATAAAATAACATCTCAATCTAATTATTTGCGTGCTTAGTTTTCAAGTTTATCATATTAAATCTTTTCAAGTTTATTTTTGTTATATTATTTAACGGCGATTTTCTTGACATATTCTTGACAAAATGTGTGAAGATGGCAAACCATTTGGTGAAAAATCATCACTCTTTCACCTCTAAATATTCATAATTCAGATATTATAATGAATAAACTGAATTTAATTAATTGATTTAAGGGCACTCCGTTTCTTTTTATTTCTAGAAGGTGTGAATTAAATGAAGGGTACGTGGTCATTCAACCTTTTACGTCTAGCTAAGGTCGTAATAGGACAGCCGTTACCATACAAAATTTGAATGCAACGGACCCTAACGATACAATTGGAATCAATTATGGTCCAACCCTAGCTAGCAATAATGGACAATTTTCTTTTAACGCCAAATAAACCACGTTGATGTTTGGTTTAGATAAAGAATCATGCTACTACCTCTTGTGATAGGTTGGAGGGTTGACCCCATGTACTTGTACGTCGAAATCAAATTTTTAATGAATTTTGATAAAAACGGTTGGAATGTGTTTTGAAAAGTTGTTGATCCTTAGAAATATGTAATTAAAATTAATTGTTGATTTTGACTTAAATTTAATTAACTTTTTTAGTGTGTGTTTGAGCTACATTATTTTGAAAAAATGTATTCTGAAATAGTAGATTAATAGAGAATGTGTGGTTGAAAAAGAAGGAAAAGTTATTGATGTGATGGAAAATATTATTTTATTGAAGAATGTGTGGTTGAAAATGATTAAAAAAATGAGAATGAAAATTTTAATATGTACCAAACAGAGGCTAATACTTTGAAAAGGAAAGAAAAGTTATTGATGTGATGAAAAATATTATTTTATTGAAGAATGTATGGTTGAAAATGAGTAGAAGAATAAAAATGAAAATTTTAATGTGTATCAAACAGAGGATTAGCTGAACCAAACAAGAACCATGTAAATCTACAATCCGAATAGGAAAGTTTTACAAAAATAATTTTATGTCCCATATATTGATTCAACAATGAAACACAATTCTTTATTTAAATTGAAAAAACAAACCCTCTCACGTGTGAGCTCATTTTTTCATTTCAAGCTTTTGCTTAATTGCTTACTTTGGTACTATGCTAAATGATATCATCCAAAAACTTGTTGTTTCGAAGGTTACATATAGCTATTTATTAAAATTTTAGCCTCCTAGAGTGCCTTGATATCATGTTTGATATTTGGGCTAGAAATAATTACTGACAAACTCGTCCTAAATTCTCGTTCAGTTTTAACTCATCAAAGATACCTTAATGACCAAAAGAAACTACAGTTTACTTCACTACAATATTGTCCAATACCGTATACCAAAAAAAGTGTACCAAAAATTGATTCTATATCCAATACCATTCAAGAAAGTCGTATTGTAGGGTAGGTACAAAGTTTCTCCACTATTTCTGAGAGCTACAACTCCCAAATTCNTAAAGTTTACTTCACTACAATATTGTCCAATACCGTATACCAAAAAAAGTGTACCAAAAATTGATTCTATATCCAATACCATTCAAGAAAGTCGTATTGTAGGGTAGGTACAAAGTTTCTCCACTATTTCTGAGAGCTACAACTCCCAAATTCTAAAGCCAAAGAAAAATTTCCCCAACATTTTCCCAGGGAACGGAAACAAAAACACCATGATACTAAATCCAATCGAGCTGGGGATCTTCTTGGAAACGGGAAGATTTAGGATAGGCAGCCAACCACCTCGAGCGAGCAATATGCATGGACCAAGTGAGTAAGAATGCAGCTAATATCTACAATCACCCAAGAGAAGTCCCTCCAAGCTATAATTAATTTACAAACTTGCCTACGTCAAGAGACAGCCTTTAGTTCGACTCCGTAGCTAGCCCCTATCTACTTATAACCAAGGTGTGGTCAATAGCCGTAAACTATCACATGGAACTAATCTCCACATATCCCTCGAAGCAATTTGAAAACTCAAATTATGGCCGATCCTGCCTTAATATTCAAAACCTCCGAGTAAAAATGGATGAACAAAAGCAAAAGATAATAAATTCTTAATTCTCTCTCTTTCCTGGACTTTAAAATACCATAATTGGTTGTTTGACAGATGTCCCCCTATTCAATAACCCAGACATTTAGCATATAAGCAACGTCTTTGAGCAGAATGATGCTCAAACTTTTGAACTTCAGAACCCTGTTCAGCAGGCAACATTATCAGAAGACAATCGGGACTGGATCATCACTACTTAATTCTTATTCCCTCTTTCATTCAACAGTAAAAATATAAAACCAACCTTCCCCCTTCTTTCAACGCCCTACTAAGCTAACAGAACTCGGTGTCAATTGAAGTAACTTGGTAACAATATAATGGAAAAACACTCCATGCCAGGCTAACCCAGTCAGAAAATCAAGATCCCAGCTTAGTTTCAGATGAGCTCAATCCAGAAGAAATGCCACCAATGCTCCCAATTTGCGAGTCTAAGGGCAACACAAACTTGGGCTGTACTTTTAGCAGTATTTCCAGTGATGGCTTCGAATTGATGTGCTGCACAATAGCGCAAGAAACATTTAATTTTGCAACGAGAAGCATGGGGATGCAAATAAATTTATTAACGAGAAACAATTATGCAGAATCTCTCACCTTAGTTACATCCCTGTAGAAAGCACCGATTTCTTCTTCAGTAAGACCACCCTCATCAGCATTCTCCTCCCAGCCCATGGAGCGCAAAAAGGCAGCCTCCTCCTCTGAAATTATAGGATCCGAACTTTGATGTTTCTTTCCATTACTGACATATTTCTGCCCTTCACAAGCATCACCATTGCAAGTGAGGTCACCATTCTTGTCAGACAAATGGCCCCCCCTAGGGCTTACACACAATGGCGCATCAGAAGCATTAAGAGTACCTAAAGCAGTGACCTCTAATTCACCAAACTTATCTGTAGCAGGTGGTGACACAGAAGTACCATGATCTGAAACAGACAGCGAGTTTGCCATAGATTGATCAGGAATGGAAGAGGAATTTGCCTTGGATTTCTTCCTCATAAGTTTGAAAAAATCATTTCGACTTTGAGCTTGAGGAGTGGGTCTCTTCTCCAGCCCAGTCAATACAGGCTTGTGCTCAGCACTAGGAATGATTGAGTTGTTTGATGGGACTATACGGGGAGAAGCTGCAGAAGCCGATGGAACCATAGAAAAGGAGGAATTTTCTAATTTGCTACAGCTCGTTGGGCTCAGGTTATCCTTTGCAGCAGAAGAGACGGCATTCTTCTCTCGCACTGGCTTGAGAACATGGAGCTTTCCAACATTACTTGTCTTCGAAACATCAGACTTTACCAGCCCACCATGAGGAGAGTGACTAGCAGAAAGTGAAGGTGAAACCGGAAGCTGTAGCTGACCCCCCTTAGTTTTTTGTTTATCAGATGAAGTCAAGACCTGAGGGAAAAGTTTGACATGATTAATCATATCTTTACATTTATCAAAAACTAAATAGCACAAGATACAAAGTTGTAGGTTCATATTATGCCAAATGACCTCAAAAGCACATAAAGCATGAGCTTTCTCATGTCTGCCCTCGTGGATTTCTCAAAACATATAGCTTTCTACAAGTCATTTCAATGGGTCAAAAAATTAATTTCTGATAGCAATTAATAATTTGTTTCCTTAAAAAGAAGATAAACCAACACTCCAAGGCCTGGATATTCAATAGGTACTTTGAAGAGATGTAACTTTTAGAAATTAACATTTAAAAAAAAAGATATATGAACATTAGAGTTCTTAAAAGTAGAATTGAACTGACATCATTAAAGTGTGATAGAGACAGTTGCAAGTTTAAAAATAACGATTCGGCTATCCAAAATGTTGGATTGTGCTAAGTTGAGATGAAGTTCCATAAACGTTAATAAACATTCCATTTCAAGGTATTATATATATGCATGCATTGAATCATGGTTTGTATTTAACTAAATAATCATCATTTTCTGCCTTCGACGCCAAAGAGTTTAAAGGAAAATTAACATTTACGACACAACTACTCATAAGCTGTCACCAAGCTAGTTGCTCCCTATTGTCCCACTGGCTTCCTCTTCACTCTAAAATTCTCCTTTGCTGTCGTCAAGAGTCCAACCTATCCCACCCCCAAAAGACTTAAAAGAGTGGCCTATCCTATTTCATCCCGTTGAATTCAATATTCAAAGTTACAATCAGATTTATTTATTAGAAGAATCGATCAATACAGTTGGTATGCACCCAAAGGTGGTGTATTTGGTTTTGAAACAGATTTCGTATCAATCTACATTATTGACACACGAGATCCGGGGCCTTATATTTTTCTAATCATTTAAGAAAAAGATCAGTCTCTTCATAAAAGATAGGACGTAGAACCAATAAAGATTTCTTTTTGCTATTGTCACCAGATCTTTTCTCCCTCTCATCATTGGGTCACTGGCTCCACTTTTCTCTGCGATTTAAAATCAGGTAGGTGGGGGGAGAACTGAGATATGAAAAGAAATAAAGGGTCACACTTATTTTACCGAATTTCAGAACTTCTTTCTTTTGGAAAATGGAAAGTGCGACTCTCCAGAGAACCAATGAAGACATCTTTGTTGATGGGATGGTACATCTTATGATTCTTCCAGTTCAATCAATTTCAACCCAAAACTAATGCGATTGAGAAATGACGTAACACAGAATAAAAACCTTTACATGGTTGCTGCAAAAAAAAATGCATTTGACCTTCATTAGAAGTTAGTCTAATTAATATCTCGACAAAAATTCGCTAATCATTTGGACCTTCAGTTTGTTGAAAGTGACTCCACTGACATGATGTCAAATGCCACATATTAAAAACGAGAAATCAATCAATCATGAATAACAATCCTAAAAGTAAAGAAAATCATAAATTACTTTTCCTCTGTATGTGAATTATAAGCGTTTTGGTAATCAAAACCAATGAAAGTGGTCATCAGCAGAAATCTATATTTAAAGCAAGATCATTGTTTAAAAGGCTAAGTTTTAAAATGAAAGGGAATAAAAGAAGAGAAATAATTAAGTCAAGTATATTCCTAAAACAAATAATAAATATGGAGAGAGTAAGGTAGAGAGATAGAGACAATACAAAAGACAACCTTCTACAAAAAATAAAAATAAGAAAAAACCGCCTTACAAGTATGAAGATAATAATTTTCAAATTCTAGACATTAGTCCTGCAGTCCAAAATTTATTCCTAATTTTAAAAATCACTAGTTTTACCATATCATCCTCATCAAAATACTATTTCCGCTGGCTGACTTTCACCAATCAAAACAAGAAAAAAACCCATAAAACCCCGACACAAAAAATGAAAACGGTGAAGAAAGTGAATGCAGAAAAAACCCTGTCCCTGGTACACCACATTTTGACACAATAACCCTATTTTCTGTTTCTCTATCTAGCAGGTCCTTTCTCTCTAGAAACTAGAAAGTGCTGGATAAGAAGAAAAAGATTAATAGGGATAGATTCCTCTTTGTTTATGCCTTTCTTGAGATGGTAAAAATGATCCTGCAATTAAGGAATATCAATATGAGTAGAGAACGATTTCAAGAACAGGTGATTGTAATATACTAATATGGTAACCCTGAGGGGTAGCTCAATTGGTCAGGCCTTGGGTTTGCTCCCCAATGGTCACCAGTTCGAGTCCCCTCAGGGCACTGAGGTGAGAAACGGCTGTAAACTTCAGGGTCCCCAATGGTCACCAGTTCGAGTCCCCTCAGGCCATTGAGGTGAGTACCTGACTGTAAACTTTGGGGCCCCGTGGAATTAGTCGAGGTGCGCGCAAGCTGCCCGGACATCCACGGTTATCAAAGAAAAAAAAGTAATATACTAATATGGTTAACTTATGCAAAAGTTGGATGAACCACTACAAACGTGAAGGAGAAAGTTGTGAAGGTAGCAGTGTCAATTTTGGCTGGGATGGTTTATTGATTGACGATAACTGCTCTTTCTAACATCATAAAATAAAATAATTATTTTCTTCGGAAGATAACATAGGTCCTCCAGCAGGTCTCCGTTTATCTCAGCTGAAGAACTACACTCAGATATTTGATTCACCCTATTTCTTATATTTATGTCACGAAATTTATAACCATTTAAAAATATTAACTCCGATGAAGAAAAATGTAGGAGAGACCACAACAACCACATTTTCACTAGTGCCTAGACAGATGCCTATCTCTGTATAATGTATTTTACATCTATCCTGAAGCAAATCAATTAGAGTTTCCAAGACTAAACCGTCCTGTTTTGTTGGAATTTATACGCAATAATAGAGAAGTGAAAACGCAGAAATCAACACAAAGATTTAACGTGGTTCGGTAATGTGCATACATCCACAGAGAGATAAGCGGAGATGATTTTATTCGGTATGAATAATAGGGTTACATCATCTATATAACCCCAACCCTAGCACATACAAGACTTTAGAGTTCGTACAAGATTTTAGGAAAAGTCCAAAAATACCCCTGTACGGCATCGACCTATTTCTTCCGGTAAACACGTGTTTCACTTTATATGAACTACATACACAACATGATTTAATAGTTATTTTCAAGTCTCTCACGGACCAATTGTTAGTATTCTCTCATGTTTAAATCACTAAATACACCGATGTGATTTATCATAATCAATCTCTACAAACAAATTTTCACACTTGGTAACCATGTACCAGCCTCAAACCTCTATCTAAAACTACTCGAATCTTTCAACCAGCATCTAATATTAACAATCCCAAACAGTCCCCGACAAGGAAAATGCAATTCAAGAATTATTAAAGCAGAATATAAAAATTGGGAAACCTATCCGATGCTATATTTTACCAAATGAATAAATTGAATACAAATTCATATACAAAGGATGCATATTGAATTTCAAAGCCAAGGAAGGTATTTCACTCTTACCAAGGGTTTCAGCATGGACGGTGTTACCGGAATCAATTGCCTAGATT
The DNA here is from genome assembly GCA_903798355.1 of Fraxinus baroniana. Lineage (NCBI taxonomy): Eukaryota > Viridiplantae > Streptophyta > Magnoliopsida > Lamiales > Oleaceae > Fraxinus > Fraxinus baroniana. The sequence continues at coordinate 5,205 of CAIGRO010212455.1, read as the reverse complement.
GTTTTATCGCTAGTTCTTCAAGTCTCTGAGTTCCAGCAGACAACTACAAGAAAACAAAATACAACCGTTAGCACAACAACTTTCAAACTATCTCCCAAAATAAGGAAAAACTGAACCTACCTGAGGCATAGTCTGAGCACGAGCAGGACCCTGAGCCACAGTTGCAGCCATATTAAGACCAGTGGTTGTGCCCAAAGCCATAGGGGCAGAACTTGAAGGATTAGCTAGTCTTCCAGTTAAAAAGGGCACTTCTGCCAAAGCAGACGTCCATTTTTTGCCACCTATCATGGCTGAGGTACCAACGGGTAAGTTCTGAATAGCAGTACTCAAGCTGGGAGAAGGAATCCTTCCAGCCTCTGGAGTGGCCGGTCCTTCTTCCACTCCCAAGGATGGAAAATCTCTCTCAAAAGAGGCTTTGTTGACACTGCCAATAGGACTACCCTTAGTAAGTAGACCATTGCTGTTGTTTCCACTGGTATTGCTCAAATCAGTTGCAACTTTCTTAGGCCATGAATCCCCATGTTTCCCAGAAATCGACTGTGAGCGCCTCAAACTGTCCTGCTCAAATTTACTAGACAAAATGTTGCCCCCCAATTGATCTGAAATGTACTTGTGTCTACGGTCCCCCAAAACAGACTTTTCTTTATCACGAGAACCATATGTGTCCTCCCATTCCCTATCGCGGTGATTCCTAGCAAAACTACCATAGGACCTCAAGTGACCAGAACCATTACTACTGGATCTCCAATGGAAAGATGTAGTTCTGTCCGTACCCCCTAAATCATGACCATTGCTTGCCACAAATGATTTGTCTCTTGCTAGTTTTGATGCAGTATGATCATCTAAAACAACAAAACCACATTAAAAATAGTTCAACCCTACAAACTAGGATATATCCAATATAAGATGTTTATTTCAAAAAGATGATAATGTTTACCTGAATGTGATGCAGAGCCACCACCCGCCAGACTTCCACAGTTTTTCAGCCATTCTGGTACTAATGTGGGTTCACTTCTTTCCATAACTGATGCCAAACATCATAGAATACAAAGAATAATGGGAAAGATAATCTACTTGTCTTCGTCTACGTAATCACCGTGTATCCACAGCACTGTGTGAATTGATAACCAACGCGTCTCCCCTCCCAGACAGAATTGAATGCCTTTTCTAAAAAAGTTATCCAAAATTTTATCCTAATCCGAAATTTCCTATGCACTAAATCGTTTATCCTTTAGGTCAAAGCCCTTACTGCGCTGATTTAAAACTCAGTGGCTAGTGTTGCACTAACCGAATCCATAGAACCTGAACCCCCAATAAATTCCTCCAAAAAAGTCGGCTTATGAATAAAGGAATGTGAATTATTCTATATATGCAGGGAACTGGTGTTTTGTTTCCTTTTCTCTCTTTGTACAATTTACATATACGGTCTAGTCTATTGAAAAAATAACTGCTTAATTTATTCAGAATCCAATCTTCTGCAGTTTTCAATTCCGGGAAACAATATCAACAAGGGATCCTCACGACCTCGCTGATCAAGATAAAACGCACCAAGAAGAGTCTTGTGTCTCAGTGTCTAAAAAATTCAATAAACAGCCGTAAATTACCCTACTCCATGCATAAAACTTCCCACGACAACGCAATCCTTCAATAAACACTCGTGTCCATAAATAAAAACTGTGAGATAATCAAACCCTACACGCAAACCATCCAATAACAACAAAATATTCCAAAATCCCAGAAAATCCTCACGTTCAAACGGTTAGTAACGCAGAAAATTACCAAAAATCTGGAAACAGTCCCACTATATCTTAACAATTAAAAAACAGACTGACACCGAATTTTTTAGAATAACATTAAATATTAAACCAATACCCTTCCAGTCTTCCGCACACCGAAAAACCCCTAGTTCTCGACCTCGCCGCCTTTGAATGAGTTGTTTTTCGAAATCTGAATATTGTCAAAATTTACAGATAATGAGAGAGAATAAGAACGCCAACTGCACTGTATTTCATAAATCCTTGTCTCTTTTTCTATGCTATGTGGCAAAGAATCGATTTCCTGTGCGCTTATACAGATAGCAGAGATTAGCGATAGAGATTTCGTGTATTGAGAGGAAGTTCTGCCTGTGTTGTATGTTTGGGAAGAAAATTTTGTTACATAGCCCTATTTTTCTTGTTTATTGCCAATTACTTAGTACTTGGTGTGGATCCTGATGGCAAAAAAAAAGAGTAAACGGGCCTAGAATGGAGCGAGGGTCTTTGTTCCAAAGTAGTCATGGAACGAGTATGCAAAAATTTTCGCACCCCCTATTCGATTCGTTTAAGGTTAATTTTTAAATTTAATTTTTTAATAAAAAAAAAAAGATTCATATTCATTTTTAAAGATAAAATGAGTTGTTCTTAATCAATTGAAAATAATAATAATAATATTATTATTATTATTTTTCTAATTAAAGACATAAAATAATAATAATAATAATAAACGGAGCGATAAAAGGAGTAGGGTTACCTACCCTGCTTTAACCAAGTATATGGATTGAATAAGATGACAAAAATGTTTACGAGATAGGGTGGAAATGACTGACCCGTCTTGTACTCGTTCTATTGTCATCCATAATCCTATATCTATGGCATGTTTGACCCTCATTTGTTAAATAGAATGCATTTTGAAATAGTAGATTGATGGAGAATGTATGGTTAAAAATGAAGGAATTTTTTTTGAATTGTGTGTAATATTATTTAATTGAATGTGTTGCTAAAAATAAGATAGAGATTTTTTTATTTATTTTTTTTTTTTAAATGGAGATCAAACAAGTTCCTAATTTGAGTACATAGAAGAAAAATTCTTACCTCTTGTGTTTTTTTTCTTTAAATTTTGCGAAGAGCTTGGTTTTATGATAATATCAAAGACATCCTTTCGACTTTCAAAAATATCATTAACTTTCTCAATTTCTAATTTGGTCCGTAGAAGAAAAACTTTTTAAGGACTTTTTAAGAAAAGTACATTTTAGATTTATTTACTATGAATTTGATGTAAAAGGAGTGAGAAAAGAGCTTTTTCTCTTTCACTCGTGTAAGATACGAGAGCTTAGTTTCAAAGCGTCATTTAAAGAAATAAACGATGGAAAGAGTTCGAAGATTGCAAGAATATGAAGAATATGTAACATTTAACGAGACTATATAATTTATGTTGGACGATAACTAAATAATTACATGTATATCGCAATAGGCATTGCAATACTCTTTAGACACTATCAATAATCTATCCTTTCTAGCCTTGGTGGAGATTAAAATCGGGTTTTTTGTAAATTTTAATAAAAGACGATGAAATTTGTGGTTGAGGAGTTGTGAATCATATAAAATATACTGTTAAAACTAATTGTTAATTTTGACTTAAATTAAAATATAAATTTTAATTTGTACCAAATAGCGCTTATTGTTTATTTTCCTTGTTTGGGCGAGGATGCTATACAATTTTTTTGGTTAGCCTTCAAATCCCAGTTTATACCAGTTTTCCATTAAACCATTTACGACTCATAAATTTATTATCCCTTTATCTAATGAATTATTCATTGTGTTGCAAAGAATCATATATTCTCAATGGATTCCTCGCCACCATTCCATCTATCTATACGTTACTTGCATTGTTCTAAAAAACGTAAGATGTGACTAGGCGTGAAGGGGAAGTTTCAAGTTAGGCGTGCCTCGGCATAAAAAAGTTTCTTATTTTAATATTATTTTTAGTTTTTAATTAATCTAAAAATTATTTAATAATTAAAATAATGCATACTAAATATTTAAAATTATAAAATACTATATTGAAAAAAAAAACACGCCTAGGCCAGAAAGCAAGGCGCTTTGTCTACGCTTTGCGCTGAGTCGCGCTTTTTTTAAAACATTAGTTACACGTACACTTGAACACTATTAACGTGTGAAGGAATATGTTCCGATGAATGGTCTAGTAGTAGTTTGCACTATGTGGAAAAATACAAATAGATAAAGAGTTTCGGATGTGGATTGATTTTCATACATTCCATCTATCGAGTGTGGAATGCTTATAGGACAATAAGGTCAACGGTACTCTACTCATGTGTTGTCAAGAATGACTTCAAACATTTGGACGCATGTTGTTCAATTACTGGTTTTGTCCTCGTCACAAAATTATGCTTGATCACGTGCGTGTCTAAAATATCTTAAGTCAATTATTCACAAAATTATGCTTGATCACGTGCGTGTCTAAAATATCTCAAGTTAACTATAGGACAATAAGGTCAATGGTACTCTACTCGTGTTGTCAAGAATGACTTCAAACATTTGGACACATGTTGTTGAATTACTAGTTTTGTCCTCGTCAAAAAATTATGCTTGATCACATGCATGTTTAACATATCAATTTAAACGATTCAAACGCAATTTTTATCTATACATTCTATAGATTCACGACTTATTAATTCCATTTTGTAGGACCCACTACGTTAATTTAATTTAAATACTCCAAAACACATGCCGTTTTCTATTATACGGGGCATTTTCATACGTGGTAGTGGATCCCTCATCATGTGGCTATAAAGTTTTTCGAATGTTCCCTAATTCCCAAATAACACAAGTTATCAGGTGAGAATTACGAAATTATAAGATTTCTATCTCATTTGAGAATATCTACATACTCCGCCTTACCTTAACTGCCATACTTAATGCTAAGGGAAACAGTACACAATTTTTCCTAGTGCAAATTGCCTATCCAAATCGCTTCTCCTTGCCTTAATAAACCAAAAACAATTTTTCCTAATGTAATTAGGCTCTCCATTCGCTTCTCCTTGCAAGGCACAAGAGGGGCGAACCCACCTCAGTGAGGCCTCCCTCCTCCACGGTATCAAAAGCGAAAGTTTTGAATTCTACCAAAGCGATTATGGCCTAAGCGACGTGTAGGCATGACAAAAGGACGTGACCTCGTCCACCTTCAAATGGGTTGGGGAATTTTTGCCTCGTTGGATAATTAGGATGGGAAACATGGTGATAGCCCTAACCCACCAGACTACAATTTTTATTTTATGAATTACAAATTACGTCGCATTTAAGAAATAGATAAAAATTAAATAAAATAAGTTAATGGGGATTTGATCAAGAATTAAGCTATATGTACATTGTGTTAAACAATTCAAAGAAAAGAGAAAGAAAAAAAGGAGGCTAGGGTTTTATTAATTCT
>CAIGRO010212424.1:0-10135 GCA_903798355.1 Fraxinus baroniana | reverse complement strand
TTTAAAATGCAAAAGAAAATGTCTGATTTGGTGTAATTACCACTTTCTTATTTGCCGGGTATTGCCTTAGTTTTGGGCCAGTCCACTAACGTTTTGAAATTTGTCACAATGTTTGATGCTGTAAGTTAGATTATTGGAATTAAAAAAAAAAAATGTTAGACTCGGTTCGAAAAGTTTATAAACAATTTAATTTATGAATAAATAAAAATAAGCGTCTTATAAGCAGATAATATTTGCATGTCAATTGAAATGAGTGATCGAAAATAAAGTTTAATCATTTATGAATAATTTTCAAATTTTGTCAAATAGAGAATTTTTTTTACAGTTATTCGGAAATGAGTCGAATGTATTTCCTAACTTTTCCCGCCCAAAATGAACTAAAACAGAAATCAAACCAAAAATTAAACAAAAGCTACGATGTCTACCGCCACCGCACCGCCAAAACCCGGCTCCGCCAACGCCAACAACAACCCTCCACAACCACAACCGCCGCCGCTGACGGATGTAGAATTAGTCCAGCTAGCCCAACAGCACCACCGCCCTATCTCCTCCCAACCTACACCCGTCCACCTCCCGCCATTTCTTCTCTCCGAATCCTCCCACCCCACTCTCCTCTCCTACCTCGATTCACGCGCAGCCTCTGTTAATTCGTCTTCCTCCGTGGCCGAATATATTTCCGCCCTCCTTTCTCTGACCTCACACCACCCCTCCGCCCTCTCGTCCCTCCTCCCCTCCCTCCTCCTATATTATCTTCCCCTCTTCACTTCCCGCAAAATCCCGCATGATTACCACTCGCTCTCCACTCTCCAGCTCTTCGCCGTACACCTTGATGCAATTGAAATTACGAAAATTCCCGAAACTATTGATTTAATCATCATGTATCTTCATGATGTCAAGGATTTTGAAGATGCCCACGTCCTAGTTCTCCTCCCAAAGTGTCTTGAATTAGTCAGAATCTCCAATGAAATCGAGAAGCCCATTGAGTACATAAACTCGGTGATTGATGGTTTGCTTGATTGTGAGTGGAGCAAGGTTGTGTTGGTGAAATTGGTGGAAATAATCCGCGATTTTTCGTGTATCGATAAAGGGAGAAAAAGGGATTTTTTGGATAAAGTTTTTAATGGAATGCAAAACAACATCGAAATGCAGGACTTGCCGGGGCTGGTTTACCAATTATTGGTGTTGGCCTCGAAAGGTTTTGGTAAAAAGGAGGTGATTGAAGGGATTGTTTCTTATTTTGGTGGTAAAATCAAGGGCGGTTCAATCATGAGGCAAGTGGAGGGGACTGTTTTGCTGCACGTAAATTTTGCAGTAAAGCAGGATCCTTCGTTGGGACAGGAGGTTTTGGGGCTGGTGAGATCGGATTCTCGGGCTTTGAATCATTTTACCATTGCCCTTTTGCTGTCGGTGGCTAGAATTAGGAGGTTCAGTGAGAGTGCTATTGGGGTTCTCAGAACTGCATTGTTTAATGCTTATAAAGATTACAACTTCGCAAAGTAAGCAGTATGTTGTTGTGGCGTTTAATTAATATGCCATTAACTTGTTTTATTTTATATTTATATTTTGTATTTTTTGATCAGCCTCCTCATGATTGATTTATTCTGTTTTGATTTTGTGCTTCTACCAGTTACAAGAAAGATTATTATTGCATATTTTTGTACTTAGAGAAAGAGACTTGTGCTGTTGATTTTGCATGCGGCATAAACTTTCTGGAAGATATGACTGCATACTTATTCGGTTGATTTTATCCTAGGCTTAAATTATGAGGATGCTTATCATTGCATTCGTGCTTAAATGAGCCTGATTTATATATGAGAAGATTTGAAATGTGCAATGATTTCAATTTACAAGACAATATCAGTTTTACTAGTATCGTCATACGTGATTAAATGTGTTCAAGACATTTTCCTTTTTGGACATTTGAAGTAGCAATCGGAAGGCATTGTGAAACTTATGTTGTAGACATTTACCATTTTTAGTAGCCTTTGGTGATCCATTTCAGCTATTATTTTCTTCGTTCAATTATCTAATATTAACTACTGCAGCTGCAGATTAATGGGGACAATGGTTTTCTTGTTTCTTTCATCAATTTCATTCCAAGTCCTGTATGATTTGTTTATCAATCTATCCCTTTGTTTCAGAGTCTGTAAATGGCTATCAGATGAACTGAAGGAAGAATATCTGCAGAATGCCAGAATTATAGAGAAGGCTGTGCTTAAAGCTGTAAGCTTACCTTCCTTTTATACTGCACCGGCCGCTGTGTTAATATTGATATTCCCTTGACATGTAAATCTACTACACTCTGCATAAAAAATATATGATGTCATACTTACAATTATTTTTGAGAAAGTTGATCAACAAATATGTAATTTAAATTTCCTTGGTCCTCATTGTTTGGAACTTCAAACAAAACTCTTTCTTCAACCTGGATGTTATGAATTCCCACTTGGTGTGTACAAAAAGTATGATTAATATGATTTCAAGGGATTATGAACCAAATAGATGGTGAATGATGATCTTAGGCAGTGTCTGCCATAGGGTTCTGCATCATTCTGGTCATTAGGTGATTGTCCACTTTGTCTGATAACTTGAGTAAAGCACAGCAATACATGTTATACATTTGTTTTGCCTAACTAGATCATATCTCTTTTTTTATGTCTTCTCTCTGTCCTTGTTTTGTAGGTTAATGAGAGCCATTATGGAAGAGAGCACATTGTACCGAGCATTGTCCAATTTGGATTTGGATTACTTGAAGGAGTAGAAGAAGGAAGCCAAAAAAAATTGTCCAAGTCTGATGGTCTGATGGGTTCTGAAGAGCTGGCTACTCAGGTGCTGAAAAGTTTATTTGAAATGCATGACATGGCAAGAAATGAGGTCAGTAATTCAGTATAGGATGCCTGCTTAATATGAAACATGGCACTCTTTTTCCCTTCCGTGTGGGAAGTACCATCGAAGGGTAAAAAGAGCTTTCCTGGAAGAAATATCTTTAGGATATAAATCTTGAGGAATGCCTGTCTGAAATTATTTTTTTGATGAACAGTTGCTTTTCACATGTTTTTCAACCTATTAATTTGTAGAATACATGTACAGTCTGATATAACTATATTTTACACAGATAATTGAGCAATGCAAATTTCGGGTTCTTTCTTTAAAGCCCGAACGAGGCCATCCCGTCATAAGGTAACCATTAGTTACCATTATTGATGTCTTTTAGTTTGCATTATGTACTATTGATCTTATTTGTTTGCCACTAGACTGCTCGGATATCTCGTTCTGATTCACCCACACCCAATGTTAGATCATGTTTCCCACTTGAAGGAAATGCTGGATTATTTCACATTCATGCATGACAAGATTTCCTCTCATCTTGTTACTGTTCTATTACCTCTCATCAAGATCAGTCGTGTTCTTCAGGTACTCAATGCTGCAATTCATTATTCAGCCTAATAATTCTATAGTGCCAAGTTATATGCAAGGAGATATTTTTAATACATCTAACTGACTTGAGTTAACTTTGCTTATTCTCCCGTCTTCTTATTCTTTCCAAAATGCAGGACTATACCATCTTGGTATTGCGTAAGGCTATGTTTAGACGAGAAAGTTCGGTTCGTCTTGCTGCTACTGGAGCTATTATTGATCTGATATTAGCATGTAAGCAATCAAAAGGAGATAGACTGTTTTCTTTTCAAGAATCAAGTAGTCAGGCAAGTTGCAGCCAGCAAGCTGAATTACCCCATGCAACTGGGGCAGGGCTTTTCGAAGAGCTCAGTGGTTTGCTACAAAGATGTCTTTATCAGCAGGTGCCTTCCAAATGTTTCATTATCTTTTCCTTGTACCTTTTGTTTACTCTGTCATATGATTATGGTATACCGAGATAGAATCTCCATTTCTAATTTAGTGCACTACATATTAAGCCTCCAATGTTAACGCCCATGATTTAAAGTTTCACAAGTGAGAAGACACCTCACAAAAATTGATTATCTTGATTGGTTAAGAAAACTTTTTGATTCATATATCAACAACATGATGAATAAAATAGTAAATGTAATGGAGCAATGATTTTTTATTCAGGATGGAAAGCATTATTAAAAAGTTTATGCCCCTTTCCTCTTTAATTCAACTTATGTTTCCAGGCAAGCATGAGGGAGGTCCTGTATCATGGCTTAGTGAAGCTTGTTCTTGTGGATCACTTATTTGTGGAGGCTGTTTTCGATTTTCTCTTGCCTCACTTCCTACGATTTTACAGAGAGGTATTTATTTGCAACGCGTGTGCAACTAATGTTGTCTCTCTATGATACTGCAGAAGAATATTTTAGCCCCCGTTTGGCACCCATTTTTTTCTCATTCTCATTCTTTTTCTCTTTCTTCATTTCAACCACACATTCTATCAATAAAAATGATATTACACATAAACCTAAAAATTCTCCTTACTTTTTAACCACATATTCTTCTATCAATCGCTATTCAAAAACACATTTTTCTACTAAAATGGGTGTCAAACACCCCCTAAGATGGCCTCTTTTACATTATGGTAGTTTTTCTCTTTTATTTCTTGGTTTGATTCTCAAAGTTGGTATTCTAACCAAATATCATGTTGTTTAAGTTCATATCGGATATCATATCCTTATGCCATCTCAACGAGTCAACACTTGACTTTGCTTATGCATAATTAGTAGGTTTATCATCTTCGATTAGTAATGCTTGATTAGTAATCATAGATTCTTATCTTCCAGAAGGTCGAATGATCCTACAAGATTTACATGGAGCTCTCGTGTCCTCAGGAGTCTCCACTTCCTGATCAAGAGTATGTCCATCAACATGTTTGAGATCAGACTCAGGTTCATCTACTTGGTTAATTATATTTGTGAATCCTTAAACTCCTTCAAGATTTATTCTATTCCCACCGTCCTCTCTAGAATAAACACTGTCTTGAGATGGACATCTTCTTCTCAACGGAATTATAGAATTGATATCCAATTAACTCTTGAATATCCCACAAATATATATTTATCATATTTAGTTTCAAATTTATCCTATTCAGTGCGCTTCACATAAGTGTCACAACATCAATCTTTCATTTCAACCACACATTCTATCAATAAAATAATATTACACATAAACTTAAAAATTCTTCTTACTTTTTAACCACGCATTCTTCCATCGATCACTATTCAAAAACACATTTTTCTGCTAAAATGGGTGTCAAACACCCCCTTATTAATTTTCTGATTTTCTGTCATCTGGTCTGACTGTTTAGTTATAATTTTACACGTTCTCACAATTTGACACTCCACACTAAAATATTGTACTCCAGGATGCAGATGTACCATTGGCAATTGACCTATGTGCTAAACTAGACTCTGGCGGAGTTTGTATTGAAGAGCCACTGGACTGCCTTATGTTTTGCATCTCTTTGATTCTTTTTCTTCAACCACATTGCAGATCTGACCCTCTTCCTGATTCAGGGGCTTGTTTTGGCTTCTCTATCACACAAGAGAATGAGGTATCTCAATTTCATGACATAAAGATCCAATTAATGTGAAATAACTTTAGTCTTCATTACCTTGACAATGACATCAAACTGATCAGGCTGGAAAAGTGTTGTCTGGAGAGTCATTCTCCAACGCGTTAGTGAAGATCCGGAAGTTTCTAAGAAACGGGAATTTAGAAGGTGCATAATTTTTTTTATTGAACTTCTCACATTTAGATCAAGTTTTTTGGTGGTCAACATTGCTGTTTACTTATTTTTTCTTTTCAGTAGTTTGTCTGGAGTATGTGTACTATAAGCGATAGTTTATTTCTTTTTAATTCTTATCCTGTGAAACAGATACTTTACAGCATAATAATTGAAACTGTACCTTGTTTCTCTACTAAACCTCTTCTTTAAATGATCGAAATTCCTGTTACTTATGTGGTTGCATTATTTGCATGTTTAATCAGGCATGCTGTGTAAAAGTCAAAATTCAGGCTCTACCTCTATAGAAGATGAAAAACTGAGATTCCATGCTATCCTTTTGTTGGGGATTGTTGAGGTAATGTTGAACATCACAGTTACTGAATTGGAGAAAGCAACAGATGTAAACAAAATGGAACTGGAAAGGGAACTTTTAACATTAGTTGGCTTTCATGATTTTTTGGAAAAGCATAAATCTATTTCTCGACCGAACAATGGTATTAGAAGAGGGACAGTACGACCTACTGCTAGTGATGCTGCCGATAGACTTGCTCCAGGCAGCACCAAGCCCTCTCCAGAAAGAACACCTCTTCTAGCAATGCCAACCATCTGTCAGCTATTGAAAATGGCATTAGAATCGTTGACACGTGATTCCTTTAGAACTGAAGCAGCTTCCCAGAACCACCTGCAGTTGTCCACCGGCGAGGCATCAGCTCCAAATTCTGAACTTCTTTCTTCCATTTTAAATATTTGCTCTCGCCAGTTAAAACTTTTTCCTTTTTCGGATAAAGATGATCCATGGAAGACATTGATTTATGGTGATATTAAGACGTTGGGGTCTCCACTGCTGAAACTGATTTGGTGTCTCAAGTCTGATATAGATAAAAAGAGAAAAGAAGCCAAGGGAAGGAAAGATGTTGAAGATAGAAAGGAACATATTCATTTGGGATTGCTTTGCTTGAAGAAATTGATTGAGATAAGTTTGTATAGCTCGAAATATGTGGGCTTAATGGATGACTTGGTCTCTTCTCCTGGACTTGAGCAAGAATCGACCCATTCTATGGAATTCCACGTCATTGATGAATGTAAATTAGCTGACGGCATCGATGATCAGAACACGAGAAGCGAAGAATTATTCATTAATAGGAATATTAAACCACTGCTTACTGAGTTTCTTGCTTTTTCTTTCTTCCATGAAGCTCAGGTGAACTCATCTTGACCTCTACATCCTTTGTATAGTACTTATGATGAAAATTATCACTTTCGCTAAATGTAATTATGCTATTGTGGCTGGAAACGAGCCAAGAAAGCTCGAGAACATTTTTAGCTTAGTTAGATCTTCATGGATCATAAGCTAGCTTCGTGAGCTCTCATAAGCTACCTTTTAAATATCCTATAACGACACTGATGAATTGAGAATACGTGATTAATTTAAAGTTAAATCATTTTGAAAAATGCAATTGGTTCATCTTATATTTATTTATTTACTTATATATGCTAGGAAAACTAAAAATATATTTGAAATTGTTTGTGCTGGTGCCTGCATCATGCATGAGTGATAACCATGTCAAACTTTATTTTCCCCCTCAATCTCAATCTGTTTGTGATTCCTTAATCTGGGGTTCTAAAAGAAGCTTGAATGTTAGATGTTAACTCTGAGACATCAGGTGCAGAACCTGATAAATTATATTTTCTTGAAATCGGAGAGAAAATGAAAGTAGAAACTTAGAAAATTGGTGAATGCACTTCATATTTCTTCTTGCAAGTGCTAGAGATAAGTTTGTGGTCAGAAATCCACAATCATGATTAAACCGAAGATAAATGAAAATGCAAATCTTATTTGGAAGATAACTTTTGATAGTGACATTATGGGGAACACACACATGACATGTAATTCTATCTTCCTCCTTCCCTTGTCAGAAAATGAAGTTCAAATAGAAACTCTTTATGCCATGACCAATGGTTTCTTTCGGTCAGTGTATTGATGTGCTTTCTTACCTCTAATACTCATTAACATGAATATCTATTTTCTCAGGTTCTTTGTGATATAACAGCTATGATTGGCAACAAATTGCCTGTTGAAAGGAAGAATCTTGTCGCCATGTGGGCTATATGCATCTGCAAAAACAGTGATATGTCAAATTCTAAGGTTGCTAAAAGCTTGGTCTCTCTTGCTGTTTCTTTAAGCTCGCCTCCTAGTGACCTACTGGTCGCCCAAGAAATGGCTGCAGAACTTTCAAAAGTGACTGGATCAGATGACAGTGATCCTTTAGAGAAATCTGAAACCTTCCGCATCATAAACAAATCAACGGATGATGCAATAGCTTCTATCCTACTGCAGTTAGCTGAATCAACCGTCGTTGACATGGATTGGATTATAACAAGACTGAATACATACTACACAGCTACTCGAAAAGGCATTCCTCCTAATCACACGGGTATATTTGATTCTGGATCAGTATTGGAAGAGACACTTTATTCAAGAGCAGAAGCCCTCTTGAAGGTCTTATCTTCTTTCGTTGCCATGACCCTCAAGGGTATGTATTTGCTAACACATGCAAATTGTGCAAATCATCGTGCATTTTGTCGGCTCATTATAATTTATCTCCATTGAAAATGCAGATCCTCAAGCAGAGTATTTAGTGAGAATTGCTGCAAAGTTTTACAAGAACCTAGCTAGAATATCAAAGCTGCGTATTGCTCCTAAAGGCTGCAAGCAAGTTTTACCGAGCCTTACTTACCAGAAACTCGTGGAAATAACTTGCAGGCAGTTAACTGCCCCAATTTATAACTTTGTGTCACAGATGCAACAGGTATTTCTCATGTATTCACTTGCTGCTTTACTCGTACGCTTCATTCATGATAAATTTAAGATTTCATAATTCTTGGAGTTGTGTCATTGCTGATCTGCAGAACCAACAAGAGAGCAATAAAACTAGAGGACTTGTTAATAAAATCAAAAGAGAAAACCGATGCATCCCGGACTTGATCTTCCAGATAGAAGACTATGAGAAATATCTCATCCGACTGAGCAAGATCACCAAAATTAATCTGTTGAGGCATGCCAAACGTAGCACATCCCGAGATTTCAAAATTGTAGAGCCAAGTGAAGATGCATTGGAAGAAGAAAACCCGAACCAAGAACTGGAAAACTATAATTGCAATGATGCTGAAAGTGAATCGTCCAAAGAATCTGGAAATGAAGAAACTGAAAACGTTCTGGCGCTCGAGTCTAGTCCTCTGGCTGCAGAGGATTCTGAGAGTGAGGATGAAGCTGCCCTTCCTAGAGCTAAAAGAGCCAAAATGGGCAGCGTCGTGCACGAATCCTCGGATGAAGAAGCATAACAATGATCATCATTTGCCTGTTTCGTAGGAATATAAAATAGCATTTGGATAGTATTATAAAGGAAAACAGATTAAAATCTTGTTAATTGTCCTTTGGTACATAGTTTATTAATATTTTATCAAATATGAATCTTTGCTTTCCACTCGTGTTGTAACTTGTAAGATAGGATCTTCGTGCGACTTTGAAACCTAAATTTATCCTTTAGTTTTTAACCATAGCTCTGCACCCTAATAATCTGCGCACTCCCTAGAGTTAGTGGCAAAAGCTCAAGCAGACAGCGACTGAGAAGATGAATGGCGGTGGCGCAGCCTACCAACACGGCCGGCAGTCTCGCCGGCCCTGCTTGCCTTATCTATCACTAATTCTTTCACTCGCGGTTATGGTAGCAACAGTCAACGGTGGTGAGTTTACAGATTCTTCAGCAATCATATCGAGATTCCAACAATACCTGAAAATCAACACTGCCCATCCCGAACCCAACTACCACAAAGCCGCTGATTTCATAGTCTCAGTGGCCAATTCCCTTTCCCTCGAATCCCAAATCCTGGAATTCGTAAAGGGCAAGCCGTTGGTCCTCCTCAAATGGGCCGGCAGCGACCCCAGCCTCCCCTCTGTCCTCCTCAATTCGCATACGGATGTCGTCCCGGCCGAGCAGGAAAAGTGGGCTCACGGGCCTTTTGATGCCCACCTTGAACCTTCTACCGGCCATATCTATGCTAGAGGCTCTCAAGATATGAAGTGTGTCAGTCTTCAGTACTTGGAAGCCATTGGTAAGCTACAGACCTCAGGGTTTCGCCCAATTCGCACCGTGTACCTTTCTTTTGTGCCCGATGAGGAAATTGGTGGACATGATGGTGCCGAAAAGTTTGCTGATTCAGAGGTTTTCAAGAAGATGAATGTTGGGTTTGTGCTTGATGAGGGATTGGCCTCACCCACTGAGAATTACAGGTTGTTCTATGCAGAAAGGTGCCCATGGTGGTTAGTGATTAAGGCCACTGGGGCGCCTGGTCACGGGGCAAAGCTGTATGATAATACTGCAATGGAGAATCTACTCAAAAGCATTGAGAGCGTCAGGAGATTCAGGGCTGCTCAGTTTGATTTGGTGAAGGCAGGTC
>CAIGRO010212413.1:0-20322 GCA_903798355.1 Fraxinus baroniana | reverse complement strand
TTGGAGAATGTGGGGTTATAAAGTATGAAAAATTATGGATTTATGTGCAAAATAGTTTATTTAAAGATTATGCGATTGAAAATGATTGATAAAAAAAAAGGTAATGAAATAATGGTAGACATACCGGGCTAAACGAACAATGAATGAAGAGTCAAGATCATCATAAATGATTATGTAAAGTAGCTCCTTCAACTGGGATCTACATTCCACTACTTCTAACTTGTAGATTAGTTGCAACAATATTATTCTTGTAGATGTTACAATGGAAGATATGCAAATGTTCACAGACGAACATGAAACTTCAGGTTTAGAAATATTTCGGCAAGCGAAAATGTGAACATAGTATGCTTATATTACAAAACCATTCTGTTGAGAAAAGTGGATGAAGAACGAAAATAAAATTAGCAACAAGAAATCGTTGAAATGGAAGGTTTGAACACGATTATGAAGCACTGTCATCAAATGATATTTGTCGTCACTGGGGTAAGTGCTTGAAGGCTTTAATGACAAATAGCCTGTAAGAGTAAACAAACCTTAATTCAAGTTTAAAATCAAGCAAATAAAACTTGGAAAAGAAACTTTGAAGAACAAAATAAAAAACTAGGTCTGATCTTTAATTTTGGATGTTAATGAATGAATTTGATGTTTGTAATATAATTTCAATCATGAAAACTACTCATATATATAAATTACAATAATCATGCACGACAAGGTGCAAAATCCAAGCAAAAGAGGTGTAAAAACCCTTTAAAACGACATCAGAATTCAAAAACTCAACAGGCGAAATTTTGACAAAATGACCACTGCAATGACAACAAAAGTCGGGCGATCACACGGCTTTAAGCATGGGCAGCCACCCAAACTATTTTTCGGCCATTACTGTTGTTTTGTTTTTGTTTTTTTTCGCATGGCTATTTCCTTCACTTCTAAAATCAATCTTCATTGTTAATTTGAACAATATCCAACAATCTCTCATTTGTTCAAATGTAAAATGAGTACAAACTCAAGTTTAACGGCACTTATGCATAAAGTATAGATATCTTTCTACTTAAATCCAACCTTAGTATAAATCTCACAAAGTAATCATCAAAATCTTAGGTAACATGAAAGCTTTGAACATATTATTACTTGTGATGATATCGGTGAAATCATACGCACAAGTATAAAGTATTCCAAGTTCCACACAATCTCGTTTAGCGCTTTAATGGCCTTGAGCTTCTCCTATTCATGAACGTTTAATAGAAAAATTCTAACTCTCTATTGAAACTGCACCATCTTGAAGTTTATATAGGTAAAGTTCTTGCAGTATCTTTGTCACTTTTAAAAATACTTGATCCACCGATCTGAACTTTATTAAGAGTTATAGAAACTCAACCCTTATATTCGTGACAATCGACAATTGTAACCTAGAATAGGGTTTAAAAAGAAAAAATAAGTGCCAAATCCATCCACTTATCGAATAACTTGTTGTTACCCTTTGAACTCGAAGTATGCTTATTTGTATAGTCAGGTAAGGTTGATGTCATTGGTGGGTTTAATTACGGAGTTTTAATCATATCCTACTAGTTATTCACATTAATTCCCTTGTGAGCACTTTAGTAAGCGGATCGGAAAAATTCTTATTCAACTTTATACAAGTAAGTGAAATAATTTCATCTTTGATTAGTTTTCTCACATAGTCACGTCTTAAACTCACATGTCTAGACTTACCATTATACATTTCATTGTATGCTCTACCTAAAGCGGCTTGACTATCACATAAGATGGATATAGAAGAACTATTCATTTCTCCCAATAAAAATTCATATATTAAATCCCTAAGCTCTTCAGCTTCTTTTCTGATTTCAGCCAATGCCACAAATTTAGATTCCATAGTTGAGTGAATAATAGATGTTTATTTCTTGGATTTCCAAGAGACCGCACCTCCTCCAAGGATAAATATCCAACTTGAGGTTGATTTACTCTCACCAACACTAGATATCTAGCCAGTATCGATAAATCCTTCTAATGCTGTCGGAAACCTAGAATATTGGATACATTGATCCTTGGTTTTCTTCACATAACCAAGAACCCTCTCAATAATCATCCAATGTTCTTTACTTCGATTGCTAGTAAATCGACTAAGTTTACTAATTATAAATGCTATACAGGTCTTGTACATTGCACAACATATATTAAACTCCCAATAGCACTTGCATACTCAAGTTGTGATATACCTCTTCCATCATTCTTTATAAGTTTCAAACTTGGATCAAATGGAGTAATAGCTTCTTTAATGCTCAAGTGCTTGAACTTATTAATCACATTCTCAACATAATGTGATGGCTTAACGTATAACTCACACTAGTTTCGATGACTTTGATACCTAGTATGGTATCCACTCGGCCAAGATCTTTCATTTTAGATGTAGAAGGTAGAAACCTCTTTATTTCTTTTATAACTTGCATTTGATTGATCACAATCAACATATCATCCATATAAATAAATGAGCACAACATGATTATCACAGACTTTTGAATATAAAAATTTATCAATACTTTTATGTTTAAATCAAAAAGCCATTATTGCTAAGTCAAACTTTTTGTTCCATTTCTTTGGTGCTTGTTTTAATCCTTATAAAGATTTTATTAGCTTGCATACTTTATCCTCATTTTCGGTTGTTCCATATAGATCTCTTCATTGTGATCCCCATTTAAAAATGTCGTTTTAACATCCATTTAATGTATATGCAAACTATAGATTGAAACTAAAGCGAATATAATCCTAATTGATGTTATTCGTGCAACTGGTGCATACGTGTCAAAGTAATCTATTCCTTTTTTTTTTGTCAATATTCTTTAGCCACTAATCTAGCTTTAAATGTATTAAGAATACTGTTCGCATTGTAATTCCTTTTAAATACCCATTTGAAGCATATAGGTTTGGATACAGGTGGTAAATCGAATAATTTTCAAGTGTTGTTTGATATTATTGAATCAATCCGATCATTTACTTCATCCTTCAAAACGTGCTATCTCTAAATGTCATTGCTTCTTGATAAGTTTTAGGATCGGTTTCCACTTGAAGAACATACAGAGTAGTTTTTGTAAAACTCTTCTCATTTCTCTTAACTAAATAGAAAGAAATAAGTTGAGAGTCTAATTCATCCAGTCCTAATACTTTCTCCTTTCGAGCTCTTTTGCTTCTGTGAAGTTCATTTGTTTCAACATTCTCAGAAGGTTTTTCTACCGTGACCTCATAGAGCTAGGATTCTCCACTTGAGGTTCTCTTAAAGAATTATTATCTGAAAATAACACATCCTTAAAGAACTCTATTTCATGAGATTCAATAATAACATTGGTTTCTAAGTTTAATAAACGATGTCTTACTATTTTGGGCATACCTACAAAAGCACAGCATACCTACAAAAGCACATTTGATCCCTTTAGGACTCAACTTATTCCTTTTAGGATCCATGTTCTTACTTTACGCAAGACACCTCCACACTTTGAAATAACCAATGTTTATTTTTCTCCATTTCCACAATTTATATGGAGAAACCTTAAATCTTTTTAAAGGAATCCTATTAACTCTGTGACATGCACTTGATAAAGTTTTGCCCCCATAAATTAGTTGGCAACTTAGCACTTAATAACATAGCATTCATCATTTCAACTAGCGTCTTACTCTTTCTTTCACTCAAATCATTTTGTTTGAGTGTTCTAGGTGCACTACATCGATATATTATGCCATGTTCACAAAAAAAATTAAATTCACCTCCCCTATCACTTTTAAGAATTTTAATCTTTCTATTTAATTGATTTTCTACTTCGGCTTTGTAGATCTTAAACATGTTAAATGTTTCATCATTATGTTTCAACAAGTAGATATAGCAAAATTTAGAATGATCATCTATGAATGTTATGAAGTATCTATTACCTTCTCTAGTTAGCATTCCATTTAATCCACATATATTATAATGAATTAAGTCTAGCAAATTAGATTTCATTTCAACACTATGAAGATGTTTCTTAAACAATTTAGACTTAATACATAATTCACATTTATTATATTCTATGTGTTCACATGAAATCATTCCGATTTTAACTATTATTTTTAAAGTAAAAAACCAACATGTCCTATTTTATCATGCCATAAAGAAATAGACTCAACAACATAATCTAAATTCTTAGTTTTATTGATATTATTGTCAATAGTGCAAAGTTTGACCATTCCATCACTATAATAGCATTTTCCAACAAATACACCATTCTGGAAAGTATAAGTTTGTCCGACTTATATGTAGACTTTACTCCCAGTTTTTCAACAAATTACCACTTACAAGATTTCTATTCATATCCAATACATGCAATACATTTATTAATGTGATCTTCTTGCCAGATGTAAATTGTAAGTCCGTACTTCCTTTACCAACAACTTTTGATTGAACTTCATTTCTCATTTGAATGTGTTCGTCATCCTCTTCTTGATATATTTTAAAAATGGATCATAGTTCACATGTATGATGGCACAAGCATCATATCACCATCCTTGAATCTTTCCTTCGACTGAATTCACAATGCTCATGGTAGCAATGATGTTGTCAATGGTGTTCACTTCGCCTTCTTGTGTTGGTTGTTTACAATGTCTACAATCTCGAGCATAATGTCCAAGTTTGCCATACACATAACAAGAAACTTTGAATTCTTCTTGTTTTTATAATTTTTGTTTGAGTTTGTGAATTTCCTCTGTTTGAAATTCTTGTTGTATTTGTTTGGTTGATCCACGACATCGTCTTTGGAAGTACTATCATAGGAAAGTTCATTCACATCTTGTTCCCTTGTCTCTTTCTCAATTTGAAGATATCTTTGGATTTCGTTCAAAAAATAATCTTGGGAATTGTGAAAGATTTTATTCATAAAACCTTTCCACGAAGATGTCAATTTCGCAATGATTGCACCAACTTGGAAGGTTTCTGGAAGATTAATCTCCATGACCTTCATTTAATTGATAATGATTTGAAACTTAAGGACTTGTCCTAACAAAGGCAAGTTATTCAAAAACTTGAAATCAAAATAGAAATAAGAAACTTTTTGGTACCTTTATCATCTATTTTTTATTTGGTTTCCAACATTCCAATATCTCATTTGTCGAGGTGTAATTTATGTAGGGATCGTAGAGGCAATCAGAGAGAGC
This sequence comes from Fraxinus baroniana, assembly GCA_903798355.1. Classification (NCBI taxonomy): domain Eukaryota; kingdom Viridiplantae; phylum Streptophyta; class Magnoliopsida; order Lamiales; family Oleaceae; genus Fraxinus; species Fraxinus baroniana. The sequence goes on along the minus strand of CAIGRO010212413.1, from coordinate 15,147 downwards.
GTTCAGAATGTATCCTCTACATATCAATTCATTTTCTTCTTTCTTCTTCCTTTTCACCATTGTTTTATCGGTGTCATTTGGGGTTGGTTCTAGCAATGGCTCCAAGTCTAGATCCAATGTATAAAAGATCTTCAAAGTTGTAAGAAAAAACTTCAACTTGTCCTTCCATCTTGTAAAGTTCGACCCGTCGAATGTATCAAGTCTTACAAGGTTTTGATTCATCTTCTTTATCGTAGCCATTGTTGTTTGATTCTCCATATTCAAACTATCATTTGAGATTATTGAGAAAACTAGATGAAGAACAAAAATAAATCAACAATAAGAAATCACCCAAAATGGAAGGTTTGAGATACGATTATTAATCGTTGTTCTCAAATGATATTTGTCGGCACCATGATAAATGCTTGAAGGTTTCAATGACAAATAGTTTGTAGAAGTAAACAAATCTTAATCCAAGTTTGAATCAAGCAAACAAAACTTGAAAAATGTACTTTAAAGAATAATATAAAAAACTAGGTTTGATATTTGATTTTGGATGTTGATGAATGAATTTGAAAACCATCATATATATAGAATTATAATTACCATCCACGAAAATGTGTAAAAACCAACCCAAAGGGTATAAAACCCTTCAAAATGATATCAGAATTCAAAAATCAAACGAGCAATTTTTTGTACTGGGCAGCTGCTCAGTTCAACAAAATGGTCACTATAATTGCAACATAAGGCTGGGAATTAGTTTCCTAAGTTACTTTCTCTCTCTTTTATCTCTTTATAATTAGTTAGAGATCATTTTTGCATAAATTGATGTGGAAGGCATACTAATAAGATTGCTCATTTTTCCCTTGAAAGTTTACAGTTGCAATGTATAAATTGATGAAGGTGAGGATTGAAGAAAGTTTATGCATGACAGGAAAACAGAATTTCCATGCCTTATGTTACGCCTCGACACCGAGGCTCTAAGGTAATGTGCCACGTAGCAATCCACGTGGATAGAAAGTCAATAGAAAAGTCAACAAAGATCCAGTGGTGAAGATGTAAAGAAATTATGCAGATACTAAGGCACTGCTTAAAAAGACAAAAAAAATGAGCTGAAGCATCCCACTTAGAAGACCAGCTCTGAGACTCTCAGTTTATCCGAAACTCCTAAGCCGACGTTGTCTCTTGCAAAATATTTGAGTATCTTTTATAAATGATTGATGTAACAGTTGTAATAGAAGATGTCAGGGTGTCAGCCTAGTGTATAGGGCAACTGATCCCTTATCAATGTATAAATTGTATAAATACTAATAGACAGTGATGTGAAGCCGACTAAGGAGATGAGGCCACGTGGTTTTGATCCAACGAACACCACGTTGGCCAAGACAGTATAAATAGACTACTTTGTAACTTAGAAGAGGTTGGAAAACTTAGAGTTAGAATTATCATTTTCTCATGTCTTGAACTCCCAAGTATATAATCAAGAAGAAATATTTACAAATACTCTTACACACGTTTGTATTTTCATTTTTCATCATATACTTGGTAGAAGAATTATATAAGTAGATGATTTTATAATTTACAATACTTGTTTTCTATCCTTCTACATATTCTAGTGATCACTTGGTTATCAGTTTTTGTCCTCATTTGGTGATCATTGATAGCATGATCATATTTTGTTTTACCCACCGGAGCTCAAACATCTTTGTCTCTCGCTGTGAAGTACTTCCCAAGTCCAAATCTACCTCATTTCTCACAGTTTCTCCAGTAGAAATGCATCGAAATTGGTTTAACGTGGAGAGAGTGTGCCCGACATCTGTTGACTCATTTTCTGGGATCAACAGATTGACACTGTCTGTGGGAACACGTACAGTTAACCATGAAAACCTCGTGGGGCCGATATGAGATACCTTGGAAGAAATTTCATAACTTCTGAAAAGGGAGTGTTCTTAAAAAAAAGACCATTAGAAAGGCCAAGAGATAACCGTATGAATCTACTACTTGTTTGATCCTTGAAGAAATGAATATTTGGTCGAAAGAGATATCTATCGATATGAGATCAAACAGTGAAGAAAATGTACCCCGAAAGACGAGAGAATACCTTGAAGAAAGGGAACCCTCACAGGCTGTCCCAACTGCTCGTCCAAGGCCCTGCCAATAACATAGACGAGATGGGCCAAGAGGTGGGGGCAGGATAGCAGTTAGACTCACTAGAGAAGTCTCCACAATGGCTATTAACATGAGAAATATAACCATGCAGAACATGACTGCATGAGCTGCTGATGAGCATATAAGGTCGAGAAGAATGCCCGATTTCTCCATACGTGGTCCCTGGAAATGCATTCCAAGATCCGTCACAGTACTACCACAACAAGATGGAAGCCCTCCAAGAGAGTAAGGTTGGGGTTGACACCTCAACTAATTATACTTCAAAACGACCTCATGAGGACCCATTTAATTTCCTGCCAAATTATGAGCCAGAAGACCTGCCTCGGAAGGACGTCGCGTCTTCGATAGGTTGAGCCCAGGATTGCCTTGGAATAGACAGGCTCGACCCCCTCCTATACCTGAAAATAGACAACATGAGCCTTTTCAATCTAGAAGATAAGAAATTCTAGCTCTCCATGAGGAAATTCGAATTCCTTCTCTAGAAATAGGCGTGAGAGGAGGGAGCTGGCCAGAAGTGAAGCCAGACATTCCCATTCCCTCCTGCAAGTTCAATATAGACAGGATGAGCCCCAGAGGTCCCATGACCTCGACGATGATGATGAACATTCACCATTTTCTCAAGCTATTAGGAATGCTCCCATGCTAAACCACTACACACTCCCTAAAATTCTAAAGTATGATGGGAGAGGCTACCCTGCGAAACATCTCAATAAGTTTGAAACCTACATGAATCTGAAAGGAGCCACAAAGCTATGAAGTGTAGAGCTTTCCATTTGACTCTGAGTGGAGTGACCAAAATCTAGTACACCTGGTTTCCAGAAGGAAGCATCTGAAGCTTACTAGACTTTAAAAATACATTCCTAAAAAGTTTTGCTACCAATAAGGAAAGCAAAAGACCAATTTAACGCCTGCATGATATGCGGTAACAGCAGGGCGAGTCTTTAAAAAGTTTCTTGTTCCTCTTCACTAACGATATAACCTACTGTGAGCAAGTAACAGATAGGAAAGCTCTAACTACCATAAGGGGAGGTTTGGACATGAACTCTCTCTTCTGGAGGGATGTGCAAAATAAGGATTCTACCACATATGATGCCCTATTGGAAATGATAAGGCGCGAAATCCTCAATGAAAAATTGAGAGATCATAGAAACAGGGCCAACCAAGGACTTTCCCTCCACAAATGCAAAGAGGAAAAGGTCTTACCTCCCATTTGATGGATCAACAGACCCCTTTCAATCGTGGACAAGCACTGGTTGCCGCAACGCTCAATGCGGTATCTACTTTAGCTTATGAGAAAGTGAATCCTAGTGTAGAAATGTATCAAAGTAAACCTTATCAGAGGTACCCTCAAATAAGGAGGGATAGAGGACGAGGCACAGAACCTAGAAATATGGATGAAGTGCCCGTTTATTGTACATATCATCATTCCTATAATTATCGCACAAAAGAAGGCGAGACATTGCGAGGCAAGCCCAGGACACAAGCCAGGGAAAAGACAAACGCCTTTGAAGAGACGCTCCTCTTAGGCAGACTCTATGACCTGGGAATCTTGTGCCATGAGCCTTACCTGGAACGATTCCCCAAGGAGAAGGGACAACGATGTTGAGAGACATGAAGATGTACAAAGGCAAAGACGAAGCCCCGTACAACTGATTGCCAGGAGCCCATAGAGAAATTAATACGATCTTTAGATGCCCATATGTTGGAGGAGATCTAGGAATTCACAAAGAAATTACACCAAGGAAGTTAAAGATCCTCCTATGATAAGTTTCATAGTTAACCGAGCTCATATCGAAAGAATAATTCCACTAATCACGTTTACTTAAGAAGATGCAGCAAATGTGCATGTCCACACTATGACGCCCTAGTAGTGAGGGTCGTTGTGGCCCGTAATGGCCTAAAAAGAATGTTATGGATAATGGAAGCGCGGTCAACATCATTTTTGGAACCACATTTGACAAAATAAAATTTGACCATGAACTGACCCCAATGAGTTCTCTCTTATACAGTTTCATGGGAGATAGCATCATCTCAAGGGGAAATATCTCTCTAGCAATAGAGATAGGGGTAGAACCTATGACTGCTCACCATTTCATGGAATTTTTGGTGGTTGATAACCGTTCCGCTTACCACGGAGTATTGGGAAGGCCAGCTTTGAAGGAACTTTAGACTGTCACTTCCATTCATCATTTGTGCATGAAGTTTCCAATGGAGAATGGAACTACAACGATTCGAAGCTATCAAAGAAGTGCAAGAGAATGTTACTCAAACTCCCTACGAAAAGTCGAGCCGAGGAGCGTCAATATGGTCACTACAGATATTGATACGTATGACGTCCTAGAACAAGGGAAAGACGTCGAACTGGAGGATACCCTTGAAGAAGGAGCCACCTTTAGAACTATACGTTCCTCTAAAGAAGAGGCTGTATATGAAAGACCTACCATCCATAAAGAAAGAGAGCTCTGAGAAAGCGATAAGTTTGGAAGAGTTGGATCCTCATACCATTGATTGCAAGACTCAAACAGCACCTATGGAGGAACTAAAGAGCTTCCTAATAGACCCATATAATTCTTTCAAGCAATTGCAGGTTGGAAGAAATCTACACATAAAAGCTATAAGGAGCTAAAAAAATTTTTACTAAAAAACTTAATGTCTTTGCTTGGAAGCACGAAGACATGGTTGGTATAGAATCTAAGATCGGTTGCCATTATTTGAATATTGATCCAAAGATCACAACACACGGGCAAAAAAGAAGGGCTCTCAACCAAGAGAGATACGAAGCTTTTAAAGATGAAGTTAAGAAGTTGAATGAAAATAATTTTTTTGGGAGTCGGTATATCCTAATTGGGTCTCTAACCCAATATTGGTAAAGAAGTACAATACGAAGTGGAGGGTTTGTGTAGATTTCTCAAACTTAAACCAATCTTGCCCTAAGGACAACTTTCCGCTCCCTAAGTTAGACCAACTTGTGGATTCAACTGCCAGACATGAGCTTTAAACTTTATGGATGCCTATGCCGGATACAATCAGATCCTCATGTTCTCAGCAGATGAGGAACATACTTCCTTCATCACAGATAATGATCTTTATTGTTACAAGGTCATGTCTTTCGGGTTGAAAAACGTCGGGGCCACCTATTAAAGGCTTGTCAACAAGTTGTTCACTGATCTAATTGGGAAAACCATGGAAGTCTATGTGGACGACAAGCTGGTGAAAAGCTTAAGGGCGGGGGATCATGTTGAAAACTTCAATGAAACATTTTGGATCCTGAAAAGATACCAAATAAAGCTCAATCCTTTGAAATGTGCTTTTGGGGTCGCTTTTGGAAAATTTTTGGGCTACATAATCAACCAAAGAGACTTTAAAGATAACCCTGAAAAGGTTAAAACCTTAACTGACACGAGGTCATATCAGAAACCAAAGGAGGTATAAAGCCTCATGGGATGCGTAGCTGCCTTAAATCGCTTCATCTTTATGGCAATGAACAAGTGCCTTCCTTTTTTTAAAACTCTCAAAGGAGAAAGTAAGTTTTAGTAGATATAGGAATGTGAAGAAGCTCTCCAGGAGCTAAAGAAGCACTTGGGACATACTCCTCTCCTCTCCAAGCCTATGGCCAATGAACCGCTACAGTTGTATTTGCAGTAACGACTGATGCCATCAGTTCAGCTCTAATAAGAGAGGAAAATGACCACCAGCTGCCCGTCTACTACATGAGTAAGGTACTTTTAATAGTAAAAACTTGCTACCCAGACATGGAGAAACTAGCTCTCTCCTTAGTGAAAGCTTTTTGAAAATTGAGACCGTATTTTCAAGCTCACACTACGTAGGTATTAACAAAATTTCTCCTCAAGTAAGTTATGCAGAAGCTTGATGCTTCGGGGAGTCTACTAAAGTGAGCTGTAGAACTTAGTGAATTTAACATCTTTTATTTAAACCAAGAGCTTCCATCAAAGGACATGCTCTGCAATCTTTGTGGCTAAATTCACTCATATTCCAGAAATGAAAGAGGAGATAGAACCGTCGAACCGCCAACATGGAGCTTTTTTGTAGATGGATCATTCAGAGAGATATAGTCAGGGAACAGTCGTGGTCCTTGTCAGTCCAGAAGAACATAAGCTCACTTGTGCTGTGCGGTTCAATTTCAAGGCCACCAATAATGCATCAGAATATAAAGCTCTCCTTGCTGGCCTCAGACTAGTTAGAAAAATGCAAGCAAAGAGGTTTACAATCAGTAGTGATTCCCATATGGTGGTAAGTCATGTACATGACAATTTCCTAGCTAGAGATAAATTTATGGTTGCGTACTTGAAATTGGTTATGGAACGCATCCCCACTTTTGAAAAATTCGAGCTCATACAAATCCCAGGAGCTGAAAATGTTTACGCCGATGCCTTATCAAAATTGGCGAGTAGTAAAGATTTAGAATTACTTGCGATAATGCCCAAAGAGCATCTTCCTAAACCCTCCACTTCCACTAGCAAAGTGGTAATGTGGGTCAAAAATACCCCTCTATAGATGAAACCAATTATATCATTCCTCAAGGACCAAGTATTATCCTTTGAAAAAGATGAGGCCCTGAAGCTTAGAAGATGAGCTGCACACTTCTTCTTCCAAAATGATGTGTTATACAAACATGGATTCTCATTATTTTTACTCCGATGCATTGAATGAGAGCAAGCTAATATCTGCTTCGGGAAATTCATGAAGGAGTATGTGGGAATCACACCGGAGGAAGGTCCTTAGCACAAAAAATAATGAGGTAAGGATATTATTGGCCTCACTTTGAAAAAGGATGCACAACAATTTACCTGGAAATGAGATAAATGTCAATGCTTCGCAACTATTCTGAGGCAACCATCCTAAGAACTAAATGTTGTCTTCAACCCCTGAACGTTTGCTAAATAGAGGATTGACCTTATAGGACCTCTTTCCAAATGGAGAGTAAATTCGAGTTTTGCAATTGTTGCCATTAGTTATTTCTCCAAATGGGTAGAGGCCGAACCATTTGGTAGAATAACTGAAGCTAACACATCCATATTTTAGTAGAAAAATATCATTTGTAGATTGGAATCCCTCATTCAGTTGTCTCAGACAATGGTCAACAATTTGACAACAAAAAAGTCAAGAATTAATGCGAGGAGCTAAACATTAAGAAACACTTTTCCTCCCCACATCATCCCCAAGCAAATGGACAGGTTGAGGCTGTCAACAAAACAATCAAGTACACATTGAAATGAAGTGAGACATCTCTAAAGGGGTATGAGTTGACGAACTACCCCAAGTCCTTTTGGCCATCAAAACTACAAGCAAAATTGCTACTGGAGAGACTCCCGTTTCTATGGCCTATAGAGTCGAGGCTATAAGTTTAGTAAAAATTGGACTACCATCTCCTCGTTGAACTCAATTCAATGAAATATCTAATGACGAGATGTGAAGATTTGAGATTCATCTTCTTGAAGAAAGAAGGGATGACTCTCAAGCAAAGTTGGCCATCTATCAATGGAAAATGAAAAGATATTACAAAGCAAAAGTAAAAAAGAGATCGTTTCGTTTGAATGTAATGGTGCTTCATAGGGTATTTCTGTTTTCTAAAAAACATGGGTCTGGAACCCTTGGGCCCAATTGGGAAGGCCCCTATCACTTCAAGGAAAAGGTTTGACCAGGAACCTACAAAATTGAAAGCATGGATGGAAAGGCACAGCCCCATCCTTGGAATGTAGAAAATCTACGAAAATACTATCAGTAATGGTGTAAATATCTTGTATATAGAGTTTATAATTCAATAAAATTAGCTTTTATCTAATATGTTCATATATTAAAAATACCTCCCAAGAGACAAAACCTTGGGAAAAGTCTCTGTATAGGAGAATCGCCACTATCTAGAGAAGCATGATTACCTCAACGAACGACTAGACCCAAAAGGGACCACATCTACAGTTACAAAGTAAAACATACCTTTATCGATAAAAGTTACTAAGGAAGCCTCAGTATTGAAGAACTGCTCAACCCATAAAAGAGTAAATAAAAGCAAAGCCTATACTTGTGCAAAATGAAAAACTAAGTTTTAAACAAAAGATAGCCATTGAAGTTCGATCTACTTAAGTTCTGAAACTTGTTAAGGTACACAACCTCTTAACAATTATGCTAAGTTATAACTTTGATTTCAGCCATTGAAGTTTGATGTACTTAAGTTCTGAAACTTGTTAAGGTACACGTCCTCCTAATACTTATGCTAAGTTATAAGTTTGATTTCAGCCATTGAAGTTCGATGCACTTAAGTTCTGAAACTTTTTAAGGTACACGACTTCCTAACACTTATGCTAAGTTATAAGTTTGATTTCAGCCATTGGAGTTTGATGTACTTAAGTTCTGAAGTTTGTTAAGGTGCACGACCTTCTAACACTTAGACAACATTGCAAGTTTGGTTTTAATTGATGAAGTCCATAGTGCATGAATTTGGTCCTCTAAGTCTAAGTAGTTGAAGAACTTCAGTTTGATTCTATTGTGCATAAGTTTGATGTTGTCATAAGTCCGATGTTGTTTTTAGTTTAATGTTACTTGTTGTTTTAAGTTTAAACATCATCGATAAACATATTAGTACATAAAAAATAAAAGTAATTAACACAAGGAAACTAAGAAAATAACTTCATTAAATAAAAGTATTTACATTTGGTGGGCTGAAGCCACTTACATAAAAAAAAAATATAAAAAGAAGACCTAAACTCTGAAAAGGTGGATAAGGAAGAGCCACAAAAGGGATTATCACATTGGGAGCCACTTCTTCAAATGCTTGTTCAGCTACATCATCTTCAAGTTCGATCACTTGGCTTTCCTCTACTGGAGTTTTAGGTTTAGGCTCCTCCTCAAGAAATTCTGCCCTCAACTTCGAAGTGTCGATGCCTTGAATGTCGACCTCCAATCACTCCGTTATATCAGTGTAGGCATACATCCACCAATACTCATCAAAGCTTTGGTATGCCTTCGTCCAATAGAAATTGGCGAGGAACCATTTCCGAGCATCACTACCAGCAAACTGAGCCTCCTGCCTGGCAATTTTTATTTTTTCAATCAAATTGGCTATCTTAGAGTTCAACTCCTCCACCTACCCATTCAACAATGAGTTCTCCTTATTGGCCTTTTCCAAAGCCTTAGCTGTTAACTTTTGATGAGCATCAGAAGTCTTCACACGCTTCATTAAGGAAACCACCTTGCTTTGGGATAGGTAAACCTCCTTCTTCAAATTCTCAATTTTTGCTAAGGCAGAAGGGAGCTTTATAGACTCTTCTGTCTGCATCTTCTTCAAAGCCTCTACATCAGCCTTAGCCTTGCTAACAGCCTCCTCAGTCTGATAGGATTTATTGAAAAACTCTCTATTTTTTTAATTGAAAGCTTTTAAATAGGTCTCCAACCTCTATGGCCACACTAAAGGCCCTCCCTACCTAGCTCACCATAGTGGAAATACACGGCATCGCTAGTTTCCATGAAATCTTGCCACATCTCCATCCAGTACTTATGAAAGGTGGCTATGGCAGTTTAAATCTTCGAAGGAAGAAGAGAAAGACTTTCAAGAGCTAGCTCTTCACTCCTAGTCTTGATGGCAATCCTTTTCCTTGAGAGGGCCTCTGAAGCTATGGAGCAGCTGGTAGACTTGGCCTTTTTTGTAGGTTTCTGCCTCAGAGACTACAGCTATCAATGCTGCCATCAATATTCTTTCCCAGGTGGAATGCGAGGGCAAAGTGTAGGATATCGTTGGAACCACCCACCCCGATGGTAGAGAACTGTTGCTTCTTCTTTAGCTCTTCTACGACCACCTTTTAATCCCTTGTCAACTTGAAGAGGTCACCCTTCCTCCTAGATGCCAGTCTTTTTGCTGACCCTCTCTATTTTGTCCCTCACCTTTTTTGCTCCAACAGATGAGGGCTTCATGCCCTTATGACCAGACGTCGAAGTGGTACAAGAATTATGGCCATATCCGAGGTAGGATGCCTTCATTTTTCAAAATTTTCTACAAAGCAAAACGCAGGGTCACATACAAATAAATAAAAGACAATGAAAAAAAAAAAGATAAAAACTAAAGGAGTGAAATTATACCCCTCCTAGCCATTAAGCAGAACTCTACCAAAAACCTCCTAGAGACGATCAGACGGTCGAAGTCATGTGAAGAAGAGGATCGACGGTATATACCAGCAAGAGTGTCCCAATCACTCTTAGTAAGGTCGAAACGTTCAACCAACCCTGTAAGATACAAAGAAATGTTAAGTATCAGATCCAATCAGTCAAATAAAGGAAAAAACAAAAATGACACTCACTAGCGTTGGAGTAAAAAGTTAGGAATTTGATGTGGGAGATGCTATCCCCCTCATACTACTGCTACCTCCCTCAGACCCAGAACCACGTTTCCTTCCATCCTTTGATAGAGAAAGGCATGCCCAAAACAAAGAGGTAGTGTGACCCTTATGAACACATGGACTACCACCCTCTACAATACTCTTCGCCTAAACACAGGCTGAAAAACGTGAAGAGGCATGTCCTCACCCATGGAGATCTCCTTCCAAAGAAAAAATGTCCCCACTAATAAGGCCCAAGCATTAGAGACGAGTTGGGTAGGGGCCAGTTCGTACAATGTAAGGATAGCTCGAAAAAAAGGGTGAATAGACAGGCGAAACCCAGCCTTCAAAAGAAACTCACTGATTGTGATACAGCATTACCTAGGATAGAAGGCTCACTCATCAGGAGTGGGATAGATGAGTTCTATGTCATAGGGGATCTTGTATTTTTCCCTGAGATTTACTAAATGGGATAGATCTATAGAAGAAGGGATTTTGGTTGCCCCCATGCTATACCAGTGTCTCTCCTACCATCCTCAAGTGCAGCAACACTCCGTCTAGTCTTAACTGCCCTAACCAGGTCGACTGTGTTGGTAATTTGTACTCCCACCTCACCAGCTAGTTCACTCAAATCTACATCGCCCTTAGCAGAATTAAAGAATGGCATTGATTAAAACCTTTTAAAAGAAAAGATAAAATAACAAATACTTACGAGTTGAAGGGAATGTTGAATGACGAAACACCAAAGAAGGTTGCAAAAACACCAGGAAAAGCGAGAAAAAAGGAGAAGAGAAGTTAAAAACCAGGAAGAAAAGCAGAAAATTCTTGAGAAAACTTAGAGAAAAAACTTGAGGTTTCAAAGGATGCTAAAACTGGATTCGTAAAAAGAAAAAGTGGATTTTTCCACAAATGTTTGCCTTTTATAGGCATAGGCTCTTAATCCCAGCTGTTGGATATCGATAGGACCCGACCGTTCATTTGAAGATTAAATCTGAGCCACTCATCAATTTTTCCATTTCTTCTTATGTGGCTCAGATCAAAGCTTTTTCTCCACACGCCTTCATACGTCTGAAGCTTGTAAAAACATGCGGGTGACAGTCATCATTGCACATTAAAAATGACGACGGTTACTTGTATAAGAAGTTGAACCGTTTCAACTATCTTTTCTTGAAAACGTACCACGACAGCAAATCATTTGGGCGAAATAACTAAGGATGCCTTGTGTTTCTCAAGCATGCTAAAGTCAAGCTCATCGTAATTATCAATACTGAGGCCAAAAGGGTCAAACACAACCCTCTTCGTCCAGTTCGAATGAAGCTTTGGCCTTGCAAAAGAACTTCGGGCAAAACAACTTTGGAATTCCTCTGCTCTGCTGACCCTTCTTCAAAATCGTTCTAGAAAGTGATGTTCCCACAAGTATATGAATTCAAGATAACACTATTAGGAGGTCTGCACAAGTCGTGCACATTGGAGATTGCGGCATGATGTAAGTCACCCACTGACGAAATTTTATCTACTTTTAAAGTACATGCATTACATAAATTGACATGCCTAGACTTGGGGAACTATTGTCATACCTCATAACCGGGCTTTAAGGCAATGTACCAATAGCAATCTACGTGGACAAAAAGTTAACAGAAAAGTCAACAAAGACCTAAGTAGTCAAGATGCAAAGAAATTATACAGACACTGAGGCACTGCCTAAAGAGAAAAAGAAATGAGCTGAAGCCCCCTACTCAGAAGATCAATTCCGAGGCTCTCAATTTATCAGAAGCTCAGAAGACGACGTTGTCTCTTGCAAAGTATTTGAGTATCTTTTATAAGTGATTGATGTAACAGTTGTAATAGAAGATGTCAGGGTGTCAGCCTATTTGTAGGGCGGCTGAACCCTTATCAATATATTAATTGTATAAATAGATAATGATGTGAAGCGTCAACTAAGGATATGAGGCCACGTGGTTCTGATCCAACAGACACTACATCGGCCAATGCAGTATAACTAGATCCACTTTGTAACTTATAAGAGATTGAAAACTTAGAGTTAAAATTATCATTTTCTCATGTCTTGAACTCCCAAGTATGGAATCAAGAAGAAATATTGACAAATACTCTTACACACATTTGTATTTTTCATTTTTCATCATACACTTGGTAGAAGAATTACATAAGTAGATGATTTTATAATTTACAATACTCTCTTGTTATATATCCTTCCACATATTCTAGTGATCTCTTTGGTTATCATTTTAGGTCCTCGTTTGGTGATCATTGATAGCATTATCATCTTTTGTTTTACCCATCGAAGCTCGAACATCTTTGTCTCTTGGTGTGAAGCACTTCCCGCATCCAAATCTGCCTTTTTTTCATTGTTTCTCCAGTAGAAATGCGTCGGAATTGGTTTGACGTGGTGAGAGTGAGTCCGACATCTGTTGACTCATTTTTTTGGGTCAACGTCACGCGTTTTCTATATCGTGAATTATATAGCAAGTGTACGTTGTCAAGTTTTATAATATGGTATTGGAGTAAGAGTGTCGAACCCACAGAGATTGATATTTGATTTTATACTAAGTACTATACTTATTTTAGCTTTTAATTTATTTAGAGAAACAAATTTTGAAATCAATATCGTTAACTAATCTAACAATGATTTTAGTAACGAATTCAAAGATATTCAAAGAATGCAATGTAAACGAAAGACTCAATATAAAAAAGGCATAGGGAATGATTTCACCTAACTTTCAATTATAATTCAATTATGTCTAACTATTCTAGTCAACTTTCTTGTGTTTAAAAGCAAGAATCTTAATGTATTTATCTCACTTCTCTCAAGTGCCGGCTAAAAATTAATCTTAAAATTCAATTTCAATATCTCTATTCCAAATTAAAATCAAAAATTTTATCAAGTTTATGATTCTTTTATGGAATAAGTTTCATAAATCCTATACTTTCTCTCGAAACCCATAAAATTTACATTGTGTCAATCCTATAATCTCATCTAAATTTCCTTCTCTCAAGTACCGAAATTGACTAGCATCTATTCATTAAATTAGTAGCCAATTAATTGACAGCATTAATTTCATGACACTATCAAACATATATGAAAAATCAAATAAAAATAATTATGAAAAAATCAAATCATAATATCAAGTTTAGCTACATCAAACCCTAGATAAATTNAGTTCATGATGTAATTCATAAAATCTATACAATTTATATGAAAGAACATAAGGAAGAATGCAAAGATAAACTCTTTTGAAGCTTTAGTTGGAATTTTCCTTGATGTTCTTCGCGCCTCCTTTCTTGATTTCTTAAGTTTTTTAATGTTTTGTCCCTTCCAATCCTCCTTCAATTGTGTAATGAATTCTCTCACAAAAGTGGTCTTTAATATTGTATTTATATTATCATGGAATCTTGGAAGGGCTGGAGTTGTATTAAGCCAAGAAAAGAGTCCACAAAATTCAAAAACCTATTTCTCGTCCAGACAGCGCCTTGACGCCCATGATTCTATTGAATTTCAGCAATGTTAACGGGTTACAACTTTCTTTCAAATATTATTTTCCAATTCAAACGTTTGCAATGTTCAAAATGAGTCTCAATATGAGACTACAAATCTCAAGCATAACTTTTTTCGGTTGGAAAATGATGTGTGGTCATACATTTACTATATCTGATCCATTTGACTTCATTCTTCATCCAATTGACTCCAAGCACTCTCGAATATTCTTTTTGAGGTCCGACACAACTTGTGAGTATTACACTTTAGTCCTCGAACTTTGAATCTCTTACAATTTAGCCATTTTCTCCAATTTGCCAACTTTTGCTTATTTTCTTAAATTTCATCAATCTATATCACAATATCAAAACACATATTAAAATGCCCTAAAACTCTCTCAAAGATAACAAAATAAAGAATTAAATGACATAAATATCATGAGTGTAGAACACTCATCAAATACCCTCAAACTTGGTATTTTGCTTATCCTCAAGCAAACACAAAACTCTAGAAAATAACTAACGATCCTTCAACAAAAACTAAATCACTAAAAACAAATTCCGCTAGATATCTTGCCTTCATAACTTAGGATTGAAAACATAACATCAATTTCATGAATCACTTCAAAGTTATAATGCCTAAGCTAAATTTTCACCTATTCAATGCAAAACGTGTGTGTGTGTGTGTGTGTGTGTGTGTGTGGAGAGAGAGTTAAGTGCAACATTGTACCATAATAAGTTGATCCAATTCTCGACCTTAAAGTTCAAATATTTCTTTACTTCACTCGTGAGATTCATACACCCCAAACTTGTTTTCTTTTCACTTCCCAATGTATATTCTAAAGTTAATTTTCAATACTAAATTCTCACACCACTCAAATTTGGTTTATTTTAGCCAGCAATGTCAACAATTCAAGACATGTGATAATTCTCCCAATTTATGAGTGCTTTGATAGTCAAGTTTATACTAAATAATTCAAACCCACTAGATATCTAAGCCCTCAACATTTTTTTCACAATTGCACAATTTTTATCGCTTATTTTGAGATTGTCTTTTTTTCAACTCAAGTTAATCTCACCATTTCTTTCTCTTCTTGACCCCTGTAGTGAGTTTTTAGTAGACGACTCTCCGATTTTGAAATACCAAGGGTACCAGGTCTTAAGAAACCCCTAAGGACTT
>CAIGRO010212409.1:0-21782 GCA_903798355.1 Fraxinus baroniana | reverse complement strand
TCGTGTCATTAACTTGCTTAGGAAGTATTTGACGAAGGAAGGTATAATTTGTTAACGAACAAGAAAAGAAAATGGTGCAAAAAGAGAAGAATTGAGAACAAAAAGAAATCAATTTTATTCATATAAATGGTTTGAATATTACAATGAATAATTCATTTATTTATAGAGCAAGAAAC
Organism: Fraxinus baroniana; assembly: GCA_903798355.1. Classification (NCBI taxonomy): domain Eukaryota; kingdom Viridiplantae; phylum Streptophyta; class Magnoliopsida; order Lamiales; family Oleaceae; genus Fraxinus; species Fraxinus baroniana. The sequence continues at coordinate 21,606 of CAIGRO010212409.1, read as the reverse complement.
TGAAAGAAGCTAAGGGTGCGTTTGAGCCACTTTATTAATGTATTCTGAAATAGTAAATTGATGAAGAATGAGGATTGAAAAAGAAGAAAAAGTTATTGATGTGATGAAAAAATTATTTTATTAAAGAATGTGTAATTGAAAATGAGTAGAAGAATGAGAATGAAAAATTTTATGTGCACCAAATAGGGACTAAACAAAACAAACTTCTAATAAANACTTTATTAATGTATTCTGAAATAGTAAATTGATGAAGAATGAGGATTGAAAAAGAAGAAAAAGTTATTGATGTGATGAAAAAATTATTTTATTAAAGAATGTGTAATTGAAAATGAGTAGAAGAATGAGAATGAAAAATTTTATGTGCACCAAATAGGGACTAAACAAAACAAACTTCTAATAAAATAAAATCTTATCGAAATACTTGAACTAATCTAGCGTCTGTTTGAGATCCATTAAAATTAGGCCACCGTTTGATACTCATTTTAATGAGTTTTTTTTTACATCTCATTTTCCTATAGTATTTGCCTGATAACACGTTACAACCACTCAGATTTTTGTCACAGATGGATAAAGGAAGATAATGCCGTTGAGCCTTGGTGACTATTTTGCCCTCAGATGCGATTGGAAATGTACATCATTGCCCTCCACCATTTTTAATCCTACCATCAATTGAAGGCCAGAAATGGAAAGTTTAAAATTCCAAAATTCAGCTTACGGCCTAAAACGCACGTGGCCTCAGTTGTTGTCTTGGTAAAGAATGGGAGCCAAACACACACTAGAGTTGGCCAATTTCATTTTTTGCCACCGTGGGATCACAATCAATACATTTGTCGGTTGGGGTGAAAAAACATATTTCACTGTTGACTTTTGGAGACATGATGGCAGATAAAAACTTTCATTTTCCCAATATACCCTTCCATTAAATGGTTCTACCATGTTCATGTTGGTTGCATTTGGGAGGGTTATTTCTGTAAATTGATTTAGAAAAATGAGAGTGTTTTCGTCCAAATGGGTTTCAATGTGTTTAGTCAAAATGGAAGTGTTAGACAATACTTCTGTGCACCTCAACTTTGTAACAATTATTTTACTATTATGTAATGAAAAACCTCATTAAAATCTCATTTTAATGAGATTCAAACAGGGGCCTTATCGAATGTTGATATATTTTAAACAAACTTTTATATTAAAATCCTAACTAAACTAAACTATATCTCTATCTTTATCTGTGTCTTCATCATTTTTCCGGACTGAGAGAACTCAACTCTGACGAGGTAGATTGAAACTTTATAAAGGAGGCCAATCTTTTGTCTTAAGTGTCAAAATTGTACCCTTGACAACATGTGACTGAATTCATCCCAAGTGGGACGATCTTTCTTATAACCCAAATATCAAAATTGATCACATGACATCAACTGAATATGTAAATTATTCCCAAGAATATGATTTGACCAAAGGGAACGTATTAAACTCCAAATAGTAACAACTTATGCAACTTAAACATAGAATTTCAATTGGTTGTGCAAAATGGGAGCACAAGGAATTAATGTTGTAGATTGGCCTGCGAGAAAAAATGATAGTGACATCGAAAGCTCGAACGGACCCCGACAAGGAAACAATTCTATTTCTGTTATATTAAAAGTATAACTTTTCATTCAAGTGTGATAACAAGTCAAATTGGGTTTGGTGTTTGTTCGATGATCGATGGGGTGGTGATGCAGATGGAGTAGCCAACGGCTGAATGGGTTTGATCGATAGGATGGGAACGGGGCAGGGGGGCCCGCCCTTGCCCCGCAAAGCAATTTCCCGCCCCGTCCCCTTCCCATCACTCGTTTAAGGTAGGGCGGGGCGAAGCCCTTGCCCCATTTACTACCTCGTTTAATTTCTTTTTTAAGTTTTTGATAATTTATTTTTATTTCCCCAATTAATTAGACTTGGACAAATAATTTTAGTTACCATTTTCTATTAGAACTAATGAGATTTCGTGAAATTTTCCATTTAAAGTATTGTATTCTAAAAAAAATAAAAAACTTTAAACGGGGCGGGGTGAGGCACCCGTCACCCATCCCCGCTCCGGGGCAAAATTCCCCGCCCCGTCCCGTCCCTACCCGAATACCCGATTAAGCGGGTTATCCCTGCCCCATTCGGGGCAAGGCCCCTTGAGTATCGGGTTTGTTGGATTTTTTTGCCATATTGATCGATGAGTAAGATGTTGATTAGAGAAGTCGACGAAAGGTCGTAGAAGTCAAAGCTCAACGTAGTGGTGGAAGAGAAGGAAATGGTGGAGATATTGCTGTCGTCATGGAACGTGGAACCACGAAATAGTGCGGCTGGTGCAAGACTGTCAACGATTGCTCTGAAGTGGTCAATAGAGGATGGTGCCCACAATGAGGTTGATTGTCAGTGAGAGTGGCTTTGGATTATGTTTTTGAATAAGATGGAGATTGAGGATTTGTGTCGGGTGAGGTTTAATGTAATGGCTTGGACTTGTTTCTAATATGATGGTGGGCTGGGTGTGGATGGCTTTTGGTATAAGGAATGATGGGCTGGAGGATATCTTTTGGGCTAGGGTATATGTGGGTATGAGGTTGATACGGGTAATGGGTTGGTTGGGTTGTAGATATGGGTTTTTTTCTGGAATGGGATTGTACTGGTTGTTGGGTATTTAGGCTTTTGGATGGTATTTAAGTGAGTTGTTTGGACGGAGTGGTTTTGGGTTTGGTAATTGCTATTCTGTTGAGTGTATATGTATTTGGTTGACTATTGTTTTGTTTAAAGCAGCACAAATTTGGGCACAACTTCTGAAATTGAGGGGTTTGAACAGCAACACATGGAGGACACTAACAAACGACCTTTTTTTTTCGATTTTTTAAATCTAAAAAAACCAAACTAAAGATGAACAAGTTGGTACCTTTCTTTTAGATTTTTATTCTTCTTTTCGAGTAACTAAAGAGGAAAAACTGTGCATTTGATTGTAGTCTAGATGAATTTTTCTCGTGTCTTGTCCTGTTCAAAGGTGATTGTGTATGAAAGGTGATTATTTGGTTTTGGATGGGTGGTGAAAGGTTGTGGTGTGTGGATTGAATGAAAAAGGTTAGTTGGTTAAGGTTTGTAGATTTTTTTGTCAGATTTGAGAAAGTGTAGGTCAAAGGAGAACGAATTACTTTGATACCTGTAATTTGTTAACAAACAAAAAAGAAAGGGGTCCAAAGAAGAGAAGAATTAAGGACAAAGAAAAATCAATTTTATTCATATAAGCGGGTTGAATATTACAGAAATAGGGCAAGAAACAGAAATAAAACAAATTTCTAATAAACTAAAATCTTATCGAAATACTTGAACTAATCTAATCTAATGTAAGTATATTCAATCCAAACTCTTATTTTAAATCCTAACTAAACTAAACTATATCTCTATCTTTATCTTTATCTATATCCGATATCCCCATCAGAATTGCCGTCACTTTAGAATAATTTTCAGAGGCCAAAAAAAAACCCCAATTAGAGTACTAGTCTGTATTCTAGTACATGTTCTTCAGGTATATAAATATTTTTGTAATCTTTTTTGTTTCTTTATTCAACAAAGTGGGTCACTATGAAAGAATGATGCTTTGTCGGATGGACTCGTCTAAACTAGGGGTGGGCAAAACCCAAACCAAACCGACGAAACCGACCAACCCGACCCAAACCGACCGATTTGGGTCGGTTTTTTTCCTTTTTTGGGTGGGTTTCGGGTTTCGGGTGGGTTGATCGGGTCGGGTTGGGTCGGGTTGTGGGTTAGCAACCCAAACCCGAACCGAACCGACCCAACCCAACCCGACAAAAAAAAAAAATAAAAATAATGCCTTTAAATTATAACCAAGAAATTGCTGTCTGTTATACTTTTGTTTAAGACTGGGTACTTTAATTTTGTGAACCGGCTTCTTAGGCAGTATTTGGTTCCCGATTCCACAAATTGTCATCCTCAATTCCATTCACAAATTTTTGATGATAAATTCTCCTTGCATCACAAATTTTTGATGATAAACTTCCATCAATTAAATTGAGGATTATAATACTTCAATGTTTTCTATTATTTTTCCTCAGAATTAAAAATCTTTACTGCGTATTGCCAAAGTTAACATTTCAAAATGATTGCATCGATTGCAATATAAGAATGGCTGCTAAGGATTAATAACAGAATTTTGGCTGAAGACTTTCTTTGGACATTTTATCATCTGAACGCATAACTAAATTTTATATTATGACTTTCTTTGCAGCATTGTTTGAGGCTTCCGTTTGTATGTGCATTAATTTTTGCGCAATAAGTTTATCGCAACCCGACCAATCCAACCTAACCCAACCGACACATAATTGGGTTGGGTTGGGTTTCAACATTTACATGGGTTGGGTTGGGTTGAATTTTGGAAAAACCGACAATGTTGGGTTGGGACAAAAACCGACCCAACCCATGCCCACCCCTAGTCTAAACTCAGTGACCATAAAGTGCTTCTTTCTTCCCCTCATCTACATCTTATCTTTTCTACTACTTCTTAGGCAATATTCTTATGTATGTTCATAAACACTCGAAACGGCCAAAAAATTCACTAAAACACTCTTTTCTTTGGAAATTCATCTCTAAAACCTTCACTACACACATTAGCCACCTAATCCACATGAAACCTACCGTAAAATCTACCCTAGTTGGTGTTATTACTTCAACTTGACTGTGAGAGTCATATTTCAAAGGGAACGATGAGTCAACACTCATTAATTGGCTTCATTCATTGGAGCAACATTTTGCTAGGTGTAATTTATCAGGTTGTCAAAGAATTACGACTGTCAAGATGAAATCTGTTGATAGAGCATGGTTGTGGTGCTATCACATTGTAAAAGATAAAAGGAGTATTAAAAATGGCACCTAATAAGCACTTGGCAAGATACAAATGACAAGCTTATGAAGAAGTTAACGCCTGCATATTGTTTCTTTTCATCATATGATATAATGCACCTGAAACATACTTCAGACATTCTCCCCAATATTCTTCAGACCTCTTTGTTGCCAACACAAAATTCTTTCCAAGGAAACATATCGAAACAAACATGCAAGACTTGCAAGAATCTATTGTTAGACTAGAGAAACAAAATTATGAAAAAGAAGGCAAAAATGTTTCAAAGAAACTGTAAATTTTTTGTTTCATCGAGAGCATGAACACTAGGCAATACAAGAGACTCATATTTATATACAAAGAAAAGTAATAGATATACACAAAATATTAAAGTCGATATACATTTAGATTCTCAATCATTGACTGCTCATATTACGGGTTATGCAAATAGTTTTCCCTCGAAAAAATCCTTATATGGTAAACCCAATGATGGCCAAGTATTATCTGCCGAGCTTCCAACTAATGGCAGCACTGGAAACATTGGACGAGTTTTTCAAGAATTTCCCTATGGTGCTATGTTTCACAAACAGGTTATTTTATTAGCAGGAATTTCTTTGTTAAAGGCGATCTTTTGTAGGGAAATGGGCTTTCTTGGGCATTTGATATTGGTGGGCAGTTAAGAAAGAGGAAACATGTTCCGAGTGTTGAAAATCCCATGTTGGTAAAGGAGAAAGCTCAAGTAGGTACAGAAAGAGGTGATCTAGGAAGTTTGGTTCCAAAACATTTGGCTCTTAAAATTATAAATATTTTCAAACTGTTGGGTGGCATGAACAAGTACAGAACCAAATTTAACTGAGTTGAGGGGATCTCGACAGGTATTAAGGAACTGAAAGAGAGGCTAAAAAGCGGAAGTAGTCATTGTGCAGAATAAAAATGTGTAGTTCGACAAATAGAGATAGAAAATATAATTGCTTCATCTTCCTAAGAGGTTCAAAGATACGCATATCTAATTATAAATTGGAAGCCCACCCTTTAGGACAAAAGTGTTTTTAAAGTGGGAGGGAACATTACGGTTTTATTTTAATTTGTATTTTTGTGTTTTCAATTTTTATATATTTTTGCATTTAAATCTAAACAAAGAATATAAAATGTGTTGGGGATATGAATTATTTTCTACAAAAATGTGCTGTCTTTGGGAGGCTTTTGGTTCCTCGAAATACCAAATTATTGGGAGGTCTAGGTTTCCATGAAATAACCTATCAATTTCACTATTTTATGCTATTCTGTTTTATTTTTCTTTATGGACAATGTGCATGAGTATGACATTGACATAAAAGGGCCATTGAGTAATTAACTTTGTTATTATGGACAAGTCGAAATTGTCGACGAGATAGTTTCCTTGAAGAATTTGATGAATGCCCAAGACAATTAAGTCTCAAAGAAGGCAATGTGGTTTCCTGAATGTAGGGAGAAGAATGCGAATGTTAGAACAAGAAAAACATAAAATTTGTCACTGGCTACAGAGTTGGTTTACAGGAAACCACATGGTTTCTAGGATGATTCATGAAAGTTTATATATTAGAAAAACATTGTATTGACCTTATTTAGAAATTCTTATAGTTTTTGAGTCGAGATGTTTTGGTTCAAATCAAAATTCTTAGGGACTGTTTGATTTGTGTTTTAATTTTGAGTTCATTTGCAATTTTCTTAAGATTGCTAAAAAAATATTTGGTTTATCATAGTGAAAAATTATTTTTTAAAATAGAAAACTAGTTTGGTTTGAAATTTTAAAAAAATTATTTTGACATTTTATTCCATGAAAGTTGATTATTCAGTAAAAATAGAACAATTTTATCTTAATATATTATCAATTAATATATATACATTTTAAAATTGGTGAATTTTACCATATTTTTTCTCACTACAAAAGAAAAGTAAAAACGAATAATAAACTGAGTTCAAACTATAGGAAATAAAAATAAAAAATTAATAACGTGGACTGAGAATATTTTTATTTATGTTCATTTAAATATCTTTTTTTAGAATTTTTGTGTAAATATTAAGAGCTTGGACTATTTTTATTTTTCTAGAAATTTTTAGAATTTTATTTTTTTCAAAATTTTATTTTTTATAAAAAAAAATAATTTGTTTGTTATATTTTTTATTTTTATTTTTTAAATTTTTAAATTTTTTAAATTTTATTTAAATGCTTGTTTTCCATGTTTTGAGGGTTTCTAGAATTTTCACTAAAAACACTCGAAACGACAAGAATGCAAAGTTTTGTGTTATAACTTTTTAACCTTTTCAGAAATATTAGACCAAACACATGTATATGTAGTGTTTTGCAAATCTAAAAATTGAAAACAATTTGAAAATAGAAAACCAAACGCACCCTTGTCTTTCCAATTTAGGGATGTCTTATAGGTTTATATGTAATTTGAGTCAAAAGAGTTGATCATAATCAGAAATTGATGATGTTATGTGAGATTTAGGAACCTAGTGATGGTAAAGTGCTCCTCTCTTCTCGTAAGCTTTATAAAGCACTATTCCTTTTTACTGATCTGCAGCAGCCAAAGAAGCCAAACATTAAACCTCTTTTTTCTTTGGAAAACCATCCTTAAACCCTTTACCAAACTCATTGGCATCATGTTTTGATATTACAGATAATTTATCAACTTTCAACCGTTGTTGGTCTATATATATGCTTAGAGTTTCAAACTATGTAACTTTTTTTTCACTCTAAACTTTTTGATGTTTGTTGATGTCCTATGTGTCTGATTCGATACTCCACCCAAGGAGTCTATATGCCTTATAGGATTGTAAATACCATTTTATCGTTGTACAAAAAGGAAATGTGGTAACAAGATGAATGTGGCGGTGAAGATGGCAGCTGGTGAGAATCCGTAATTATATTTATTTCTTTCTACTACGGTATCGAACAAGATGCAAGTAGCAAAACAAATTTCATCCATAGAAGCCAGTATAACAACCTCATAGCTGATAGCTAGAAATCTTATGGTCCCTATACATGGAACTGTATACAAATGCCTAACATATGGACCTCTGTTCTATGATATGTGGGAGTTTCATCCTAAGGAGTATTTGAATAATACTGAAGGCGAGAAACTGACGGGCTTCTGAAATTGACAGAGACGAAAACAGCTGACATAAAACCTATTTTAGATGGAAAGAGTAGTGCTGATTCAGTACCTATTAATGAACTTAAATAGTTCAGGAAATTTCTCTTCTAAATTCCAAGAAATGAGTAGTCCCAGCACTTCTTAAAAAGTTTAGCAGTCAGAACAGTATCAAGTCCACACATGCAAATGAGAATGTGTGATAGATATAAAGGAATCGACCAACCAATTATTTCAATCCCCCAAACCACTTTAATGAAAAAAAAAAAGTGGAAAACAGAGACATATTTCTCCTTCAAGTTTAAAAATGGAAACAGAGAGAATAAAATTCAGATGTGAACTTCCAAGGACTCACACAAATATATGTTCCCACTTTTAGAAGAAACCAGAGATGCAGTTGCCATATGAACTTCCAAAAGACTCATAATTGTTCAGGTTGAAAGAAGGTGGTGTTTAAGAGTACCTAGAAGAAAATATTAAATAAAACTTTGCAACTAACCATGTTAGATCCTTGATCAAAAGAATTCCCGAGATTATCAAGAGAAATGAGAAACATCTCTTTGGGAACAAGGTGGATCACGTAATAAAGAGGGTATGCCAATACTTGTTGGTTGAATCTAAACAGAAAGCACCTTATTCTAATACTTTTTGCCATAAAAGAAGGAATCACCAATCATGTTGAGAAGAAACCTATATAGAGACAGAAAAAGAGGAAACAAAGTCACATAAGCATAGACAACGAAGTCCACCGCTGGCAAGTTCAGTGGGAGATAACTTCAAACAAAGATTTAGGGTTAACCCATATCCCAAATATCAAAAACCTAAAAAATACCAAATTAAGATATTGATGCCTTGCATAACAATCTGTTTGTTTCTATGACATAGTTAATAAATGTTCCATCTATATATATTCAACAATGACTTTCTTCAACAATCTTCCAATGATTTTGATTGTAACGATTCCTATTGTGTGAATAAAATCTTCAACCTATGACAGAACTCGTGTCATACCTCCGCCTCTCTTTACACTTGCAACAAAGAAAAAGATGTTGCAAACAAGTTCTTTAAATCTCCATTACTATTCCTATCTTTATTGGATCATCCAGCCATTTCACCATAAATCCATCCTCTATATCATATTCAAACAAGCTCATTTCGTTCATATTATAAGACTTTTATTTTATTTTATTTTTTTATTTTTTTATTTTATATTATATAACACAAGAGCCTCTTCTCTATCCCAAATGATAATTTAGAAGTTTCTCAAACTTTTGAATACTTTCAGCCTTCAAATGAAAACTTCCAAAAAATAAATTATAGTCAAATCAACGAATAGACATCAAATAATCACCAAATACGGACTGCAGGGTATGCATATGTTTTTATCATATAACAGGGAAGCTAGGACTCACACTAAAACCCAGCTGCCATCGAGCAATTCGGGGCTCTCGGTGGGTGCGGGAGTCGGATTGGAGGCCTCCAACTGCAAAACGAGCTCGAGAGCCTCTGCCCGGACCTCTGGAGATGCACGGAACCCAAAGTCCGACCCATAAACCGTATCCAGCAGTGCCCTCTTCAGCTCGTAAAGCTTCCCATCACCATCTTCCTTCAAACTCACACCACCACTCACTTCGACGTCCGGGCTCCCGTTGCCCACGTCCTTCCCGGCCCACTCATCCTCGTCCCTCGGAGGATCCGGACCCGAGAATTTTGACACAGGCTCGGGCTCCGGCTCCGACTTCTCCCCCCACTCGTCGACAAAAGTCGGTTTTTCGGAAGATTCATCAATATTTCCGGATCCCGCTTCGGGTATCGGCCTAGAAGGTGGGTCAGTGGGGTCATTGAAGGAGTAAGAAGAGTACGAGGAACGTATCGGGAAGAGGACTCTGGTTTTAGAGGTTAAAGATACAGAATGAGGTTGGAGTGATTTTAGGGTTAATTTTGAGTATTTGAGTGAAGGGAGACAGTAAAGGTAGTGATTGAGTAGGAGAGACATTGAGTGTTGTTCAGTCAATAAAGGCGGAGGCGGAGATTCAAGTGCATCAAGTGCAGGTAATTTGGTAGTGATGGTGGGGATTCTTTTTCCAGTCTTATTCTGTGTTTTTGTGCACCACGAAATTAAAAAAGATAATGCTATATATACATGTCTTTTTTTAATTCATGCCGGCCTTGCGCGCATGTGACAGAATGTAACATTTTCAATACAAATAAAATTATCCAATTAAAAATACCTCATTTGTCACCAGGGTGTTTGATGCTATGGGGAAAAAATATTTTATGATTTTATGTAATAGAAAATATGTGATTAAAAAATAAGAAAATATTTTGAAATTGTTTGTAATATTATTTTATTGAGAGCCCGTTTGAGCCACATTATAATGAAAATGAGAATGAAAAATATAATTGTTATGAGCCCTACACAAGAGATAAAAAGTTTGAATTTTAATGTTAATGTGATGGATAACAGTCATATTTTTCATTATAATGAAGAGAAAATGTGGCTCAAACAGGCCCTGAAAAATGTGTGGTTGAAAATGAATTTTGAAAAAAATAAAATTTTTCAAGAATGTGTATCAAACATGGGTTCATTCGTACATTACGTTTTACGCATTGCACTTTAAAGTTCTTCTGATTGATCACTAAATGTAGACTTTAATCATGCTTTGCTCGCTGGCTTTAAAATACTTTCGACCAAGCACTGAACTTTAATATAGTACACTCAATCACTCACTCACCATTTTCATTAGTCAATGAACTTCTACATCCGTCATGCTTCACTTAATGAATTTAAAAATGCTTTAAAGTGGTTATCGACCTTTATAATGTTTTCGAGTAAAGTTGATTTTCTGTGAACTTCGATCTTGGTTAAAATAAATAAATAAATAAATATCAACTAGATAATAAAACTCACAATATAAGACGATAATATTGAAATCAATTAAAAATATATAATTTCTGATTTTCTGTAGTTGTTATAAGCCATGTTCAAGGAAAAAGAAGAATGCTAGCTTCAAATTGACATAAATCTTCATCTATATCATAATCTTCATTTAAATCGAGAAAATAAATTAGAGAAATTATTTTGTTATTTTGATTGAGATCGTAGACCCAAATCAAAGAAATAAAAATTATATCTAAAACATGCTATGAAATTCTTGATTTAGAGTCAATTATATTAATCAATGCTAACAAAATACAGTTTTTAAAGTCATCACAAAGTAACTCAAGAGGAAAGATGGGTGTCGTTCTCGTGTATGCCATTTTATACTTCAAAATTTTTAATTTTTGAACAGTTAAATTCAATAAGTAAAGTTCAATAACTACTTGGAAGCATTTTAAAATTAAGTGAGTAAAGCGTGACAAAATTATATGTTCAATGAGTAAATCGCGACAAATGTACAAGTTGAGTGACCAATTAAACATTTAACTCCAAGTATCCGAAATGATTAGTCTCGTGATTTCATTTTAGCAAAGGTGACTGAAGTTTGCAATTAATATCAAAATGGTCATTAAAATAAATTTGTTACACTAGAAACCACTCAAATCTGTAAAATTACACTAGAAACATCAAACTAAAATCTCACGTGTCACCGTTAAATTTCACCGTGGTGCAAAACAACATTATTTTGAATGTCACACTAGACAATATTGTTTTCCATTAATTAAAAGCATTTTTTGTCAAACATGTTTTCCCCATGAAACGATTTTTCTTTGGTGTTCAAGGGTATTAGGGACGAGAAATTGTATGATGGAGGAAAATTTTATATAGAATTAATGCTTCTAATTAATGGGACACGGTCTTGTCTTGTGTGGCTACAAAATTATGTCGTTTATGTCCATGGGCAACGAGTGTAAACATGTTTAGAAAATTAGCGTTTCTAATTATGGATACAATTTTGTCTCACGTGACGCACAAAATAATGTCATTTATGTCCAAAATGAAATTTAATGATGACATGTAAATTTTTTGTTCAGGTTTCAAGTCGAGTGACCACTAGTGTAACCGTTACAAGCTTGAGTGACTAAACATGTAAAGAAATTACTTTAATTCCAATTTGAAGATTTATCACAAACTCTAGTGACCATGGCTAAAAAAATTAACTCTTTATTTCGTTGTTAGGAATTACTTATATCTCGTTATAGTCTCAATCTTAACCCACTTCTCCCTTAAGAATCATCAAATTTGTATAGATGGTTTTGGAAATACATGTTCAAGTTGCTTTATACACCATTTTAATTGATATATAGATACACTGAATATTTAAATTTTGTTCTATGATATTCAATTTGAATAGAACTAAACTTTAAAAGAGTTGATAATAATCTTATTGCATACTTATTTTTCTCCTATTTTAGCAATTACTAAATGCATGTTGATTATATTTCTTGAGTTAAGAAAGAACAGTTGTTTGAAAATGTATTTTTGCACAACAAACTATGTGAGACAAACCTAATATGTCTGGTGAAAAATGTATTTCTTAATGTTACGCAGACATAGTAAGAGAGCAAAAAATTCTAATGACTGGCGAAGAATGAATTTCATACTTTGCAAAGAGCATTGTTCTTTTTAGAGGCATTCGATGCTGAACTTGAATCTACCATGGATTGGGGACGGAGCCAAGTATAGTCCAGTGTGGGCCTGAACTTTAGGCTCGAATTTTTTTTCGTTATAAGTTAATTTCCAGCCCAATCCAAAAAATGCAAAAACCTTCCCAGACTCCCAGTTCCCACCCGTCTACAATTTCTCCATTTCATTCCCAAATCCCACCCTTCTTCTCCATTTGCGCAGCCTTGGCACCGACTCCGCTCTGGGACCCCTCCGCCCCACTCAAGGAAACTCTTCCAAGCAAGTACATGCTTTTATTGCATGATGGTTATATCCATAAGGTCTTCCCATTGATGGGATTTAACAATTAAAATTTAAACCTAACAACTAACAAGGATTACTGGATTAGGCTTCTCTTCTCAACTTTCAAGGACAGTTTCCATTTCTTCAAGTTTCAACCCTTTGATATAATAGTTTTCTCCTTTAGCAGTCCAATACATTAATGACTGCTCCATTCACACAACTGACCTGTTATTGCTGAAGAGAAGGCTGCTCAATACTTTCACTTCCATACTTCCTTCCCGATTGTGAATTTGTGAAGCACCCGACCTATATTTCTTGACTTCTTTCTCTAATCTCTAGAGAATCATCTATCTCTGTAAGCTACTAAGCTCGATAATTTTATTTTACAATTTAATTACTTACTGTTGACGAATTTCTATCTCACATTCTCTGTTGTATTGTAAATTTGTAATTCTCCATTTTTTAGAATATGATTTTCTGCGGTTTTGGTTTGGACTTCTGGTGGTGTAGGGATTCAACTGTAAGTCACTTTAGTTTGTTATGAATTGAATATGGGGTATTGTTGAAGTTTGGGTATTGTTGAGTAAGAGTTGCTAAAATTTGGGTATTATTGAATTGAAATTGTTGAATTTGAGAGTTGTTGAATTAAAATTGTTGAAATTTGGGTATTGTTGAATTGAAATTGTTTAAAGCACGAAAGGAACAAGTGTAATTTATAAACTAGGTCATTTATAATATTGTCGTATTATTATTTTATATTTTTATTATTATTACATCCATGACAAAAACTAAACGTTCAATATCGAGAAGTTGTGCCCCTCCTGACAAAAAATCCTAGCTCCGCCCCTCCTATGGATTATAGATGGCAATTTTTTTCTCCCGCCCCGTCTTACCTTTGCCCCCATCCCTAATAGTATATGGGACAGGAATATTTATTTTACTAAATTTACATTATTTTAATGTTTTTCAATTAAAATGTATTCAAGAAAATTTAAAAATTATATAAAAATAGAATTAATTTATTAAATGGGGACTTTCTAATCCCCATCCCACCTTCTCCACTCTCGAACTCGTCCCAGCCTCATCTTTTGAAAATTCATGACAAGACGAGACGGACTGTTAAGGGTTGCCTTGATCCTGTTCCACTCTATTGACTTACCATAGATCAATCGACAAATTGAAAATGATTATTGCTAGATGTTAAGACAACGAGTTAAAAAAAATAAAATTATTTTGACCTTTATTCTCGAGCTTCGAAAATTTTGCCTATATATTTGTTAATAGATCTAATAATTCAAAACTCTTTTTTCTGCAAGTAATACTATGTAGACCTACTAGAATTACAACCTTAGTAGAAATTGAGCACAAATGAAAGTTGATTTGGACTCAAATTGAGCACAAAAACAACTTTTGAATTTTTTTTTTAAATTTTCTGGATCTAAGACAAAAAAAAAAATAAAAAATTACTGGACACAAGAACTGGACAGAAAAGAAAAACAAACAAAGACTCAAACAAAAAAACACCGATTTTTGATGAGTTCGAAATTGTTCAATGATGAACAAATGGTTTGTCCATTGAAGAACAAGAGAGAAAGCAAAAGCTTTAATTTATCATTATGAAAAGTCTTCTCTTTTACAATGNAAAAACACCGATTTTTGATGAGTTCGAAATTGTTCAATGAAGAACAAAGGGTTTGTCCATTGAAGAACAAGAGAGAAAGTAAAAGCTTTAATTTATCATTATGAAAAAGTCTTCTTTTTTACAATGAAATAAAACTCCTATTAATACTAATGCTAGAAAACCTAGTAAAAACGAAATTAGGTTACAAAATATTGTAAAATTGGAAAGAAAATAGAATTCTAGTTTAACAAGGAAATTCGTGTCAAAATGGTTTTTCTGGACAGCTTTCAGTATTTTGGTCATATATCCATTTTTCGATATCCGATTAAGATGATTCAAAATGCGTTGGAAAGCTTACTTCAAGGGATGCAACTTTACTTCAAACATAATCCTCAAATTCGACCATATACCCTATCAAAAACAGGTCTTAATATAAGACTGAAAATCAATGAATAACTTTCGTGTTAATCCAATTAATTTCCGACCTCATCCCCTTTACCAAACTTATTCCTTGGCATGTTAACTTCGTTATTATGGACTCCTTTGCTCGAACATGTAAATATATATCTTTTATCATCTCATTGAAGTCTCGGACTTGGCTCAAATCTCTCTCCAACATGCTTCAGATTNCTGCGATAACCGGAAGGACAACACTGATAAGAACCCGGTGTATTGGTGCATGTTCCATATGAGATGCATGGATTAATAGTCACGCATTCATTGATATCTGCCGCACCCCATCCCGTTTAAGCATCACAACAAACAATTGTTAGATGAGTAATTTTATTCATCTTCAGTAGAGTTACAAACACAGTCTAAATGGCTCTAAGTAAAAGGTTAAATGAAATGTAAAATTAAATGACTTATTTAATTTTACCTATACTTTAATATCGTATTCTAGAGGTGACACCAAATGCATACTTTAGCGGATTCATCTTTAGTTTATTTCGTCAAAGTCTTTTGAAAACATCTCATAAGTTTTGTAGATAATCTTTACCTCTTTTGTTTTAACAACAAGATCATCCACATAACATTCCACGTTCTTATGTAATATGTCATCGAAGATCTTTTACATTGCTTGCTGGTAGGTTGCTCCTAGATTTTTTAATCCAAAAGGCATAACTTTGTAATGATATATACCTTTAGGAATGTGGAATAATGTAAGCTCCTCATCTGTTGGATTCACCCGTATTTGGTTGATCCGAAAGACCCATCCATGAAAGGTAGGACTTTACACCCGGTAGTTGCAACCACCATCAACTATGTTATTAGAAGTGAAAAATCATCTTTTGGACATGCTTAATTCAAATCTCGAAAGTGAACACAGACTTGTAATTGTCTATTCTTTTTTACAGGAACAATGTTCGCGATCCAAGTTTAGTACTTGGCTTCACGTATGAATCGAGTTTCAATAAGTTTGTTGACCTTCACTTCAATTTGAGGAATCAGTTATGTTCGAAATCTTCTTTGAGGTAGCTTGATCAACCATACTCCATGTCTTACTACAAGGTGTTGCACTGTAACCTTTAAATCTAACCCTAGAATTTCTTTGTAAGATCATGTAAACACGTTTTTGTATTTCTAAAGCAGTTGGATATACTCATATTTCTCTTTTTGATTGAGGAGAGCACTTACGAACACTGGTTTTTTCAGTCCCTAAGTTCAATTGTTTCAAGTTATCTGCAATAGCTTGTCCTCATACTTCAAATGTTGTGGAGTTGGTTCAGGTTCATCTGTTGTGGCAAAGTTTTTCATACTTAAATTCTGAGTTAGAAGATTCTTCAAAAGTGAGGTGATTGACATAGATTTCTTCTTTATCCTCAGCATTCTTTAGGGATGAATAAACTCATTGATTTTTCTGTCTTCCTCTTTATTGTCAAGTCTTCGAACTTGGATTAGAAGTTTTAATTCCAAGTGGAAAGAGAGTGCATATTGTCTTTGAGATGACTTCTGAGGATCTTATAAATTCGAGTAGATGAATAAGAATCCCCACTTAACCTTTAGAAGATAGAAGCTTTACCTTTTATGTCAACTACTATGGAAGGTTTTCCTTTTAACCTTTTATATATCGAAACTTTGGCATTTTTTCCCAATTTGATTGAGCACTGAAAGTCTCGACTCTTTTGATTTATCTTCTGTAACTTTATATATTTGAATTATGATTGGATTTGAGGAAACCTTATTGAATTTAGTCTTTCTTGGTAGATTTTGATCATATCACAAACCATACTTAGGTCGAGACATAAGGGATCTATCAAAATAAGAAGGGATATGCCCACCCAAAATAACAGTATCAAGATCACATAATTTGCCCAGCATTCTTAAATAACTTTTTGATTTAGAGATTGAAACATCCTTTGAAAGTCTGTTTTGACTCATTGGCTCCTTTAGTACCCAGCATTGTTTGGACAAGCTAAAAGCACAGAATTTTGATATGTTTGGAATATATGTCAAAGCTTTCGATGTAGATATATGTTCTCCTAGGGTTGTCATGAGTTGATGGGGGAAGAAACAATTTTGGAAGACTAAGTATTGGAAAAGTTAACTCTTTTCTCAATACCTCAACATTTTTGGGTCTATTTGAGATTTTTTTTTTTTTTTACCTCTAGAGAATTCTTAAAATGTAAATTTTGATTTACTGATGAGATAGAACAATAAAGATGTATCATCATCGTCTGTATCTCCTTTAATTTTGATTTAGAACATGGACAATCATGTGAAACTGCATTATTCAACCTCTATGTAAAATTTGGCATCAACAAAATGAAATTCTTCTTCGAGGAATGGTTTGGATTCAGCTACCACACATTT
This sequence comes from Fraxinus baroniana, assembly GCA_903798355.1. Classification (NCBI taxonomy): domain Eukaryota; kingdom Viridiplantae; phylum Streptophyta; class Magnoliopsida; order Lamiales; family Oleaceae; genus Fraxinus; species Fraxinus baroniana. The sequence continues at coordinate 4,324 of CAIGRO010212409.1, read as the reverse complement.
AGCTTCTCCGTCTTTGCTATATTTGAAGCATTTGTGTCAAGTTGAGGGTACCACTCCGGTTTCATGCAACCAAACACATCCAATGAGTAACTCATAGGACGTTTTAGCATCAATAACGTGGGAGTGATAGCCCAAGAATAGCTAATCAATAAGGGGTGAATTTGTTTTTAAAACATTTTTGAAAAATTAATCAATAATCAAGTATGTAATACCTAGATAGATTAATTTAAATAATAAGTACGAATATAAAAGTAATAAGTAAATAGCAAAAGAGAATGCAAACGGTATAATTATGGAGGTTTGATCTAACGCAATGATCTACGTCATTCGTTACCAAACTCTCTAGCACGAGCAAGGCCAATTTCACTATGTTGATTGACTTGTGGTGCAATCTAACTCTTTACAAAGCGTGTAGTGACTTATATACAAGGAGCAACGACCCTTTTACAACGTTGAGCTTTACGGAACCTCAATACGATTCACAAGTTTGAAGAAAATTGATGTTACAAATTGAAACTTCTCTCTTAATAAATGATATGATCATGATTATGTATCAAGAGAAAAATAGGCTAACACTTAAATGAATAGCAATGAATGAAGCTCAAATGTTAGGTAAGAAAAACTTTATTGTGTAGAATGATTTAAAAAGTTAATTTGATCAAAAGTTTTTCAAATCTAAAATGATTTGATAATAATAAATGATATGAGAAAACAATATAGTTTTGCTCAAAAGAATCTCACTTGAATACTCTTTTTGTTGTGTTTATGAATGGAAACATAGAATTAATCATAGGTTGACAATTTCGCCATTTTTTATTATGACAAACAAGATGATTTGCAGAATAAGATTGAACATTTTGATATCAATTTATCATGAAATTCGCATTCCCCGTGTCTTTTACAAATTGATAATCATACATTCAAAATATATCAATGATTTTACTTCTTTCCCTGTTTTTCATAGATGCATGCATAATCATTTCACTAACATTCCCCCTTTTGGCATAAACAAAAAGCATAGGGCAAAATATGGATCATAATAACCTTAGAATTGATCATAAAATAAATATCCATGTAATGATGCAAAACAACAAAATAACCTAAAGACAACGAGTGCAGATAAGGCATAGAAAATATAAAGACAAACTAAAATAACAATAAAGTTGAGTACTATGACTCTGGAGGAGGCGGTGGAGGAAAAAGTGCATAGAAGTGAATGTAGAAGGCGTTCTACCGTGCCTTCATTTCCACTTGGTGTGCTTGAATGGCATCCTATTGAGCTCGTATATTAGATTGTTGAACCTACAACTCCTGAAACATCCTACCAGGCCATCAATCGAAGTTGTAAGAGAGTCAATGTGGCCATTGAAAAGATTGTAGTGAGTCGAAGTTGTAAGAGATTCAATGTGGCCTTCAGTTTTGTCATCTTCATCACCTTCAAAAGATAGAGTCAATGGACTCGAGGTGGAGTCGAACCACTTGGTATATGCCACCTATTGACCATATTCTTTAGTTATTTCCATGCGTTTAAGGGTTTGAATGTTTATAGTGTCGATAGGTTGAAGTTGGACAAATGTCTCATCGTCCAATGAAACGTTAAAGTGTTTAAAATTTTTAGTGAGAAGCATGCCATATGGTAAATCTTTAACATGTCGTGAGGAATGGACAAGTTTGATGAGTCCTAATGCAATGGTGGGAAAATCAAGTTTCCTACCGATGAGAAAAGAGTTGAAAAGAAAAAGATCAAACGAACTTACTTCATCCCGATGACCCTTCCAAGGTAGAATAACATTTGCAACGATGTTTTATAAACTTTGCATGGAAGTGTCAATTAGTTTGTACTAACCTTCGTGATATTTTCAAAATTCTCTCGGGTCATAGCCGTCTAACGTGGGATGTGCTTTGTGAAGAAAAATTTATATTTCACATACCTTAAGTTCCAAAATGTCACGAATAAGAGCTTTATTTATGACAATGCGTTTATTTTTAATCAAACATAAAATATCACCGGACGGGGAAGTAAGAGACACGTTTTTGTAAAATTCTTTCATAAATCGTGGGAATGCACGTTCTTCTAAAGTTGCAATAGAAATCCAACTCATATGTTCAAAAAGTTTTTCTATATGAAATGCTGGTACTTTAATAGTAAAATTCGCAAAATCAACATTTTTACCTATTAAAATGAGAGATTTATCAAATGGGTTGGCCGTCACCTCGGGTTCCAAATCAAACTCTTCATCGGAGGATGGTGGAGAAGATCGTCTCACGATGATTTTGAGCATTCTTCCCATGTGTTTTGAGCCCAACATTGTTGGAAATCAAGAATGAAAATAGATAGAGAAATATGCGAGGTTAGGGTTTGGATTTGGTGAAATTTGAATGTAGTGAATGAATTTCTTGAGGAATTGAGATGTAAAAGTAATGAGTTTTTGATTTGGATGGGTAATTGATAGTTTGAAATGGAAGATTGAGTGACGAAGAAGAGAATTAGGGAGAGAAAAGTGAGAAAAATGAAAGAAAATGGAGAAAAAAGAGGTCTGTTCGCGATTTAAAAAACTTGCCCATCGTTGAATTGGACATTCAGTTTCTCGTCCAAATCCTCCCTTTTTTAAAATGATAAAACATACTAAGTCATGTAAACATGGTGCACATGATATAATGAGATGAAAAACATGTAGTTATGAATATAATCATGTATTTCAAATTCATCAATAATACCTAAACCTCTTCTAATATGTGAGAAACGATCAAGAGCTAGAGGTTTTGTGAAGATATCGGCCAATTGATTTTTTGTGTCTACAAATTATAACACAATATCACCATTTTGAGCATGATCTCTTAAGAAGTGATGTCTAATTTCAATGTGCTTCGTATTAGAGTAAAATGGGATTTTTAGATAAGTTTATGGCACTAGTGTTATCACACATAATGGTTATATGATCAAATGATAGGCGATAATCACTAAGAGTTTGTTTCATCCATAGAACTTGTGCACAATAACTAGCAGCTAAGATATATTTGGTTTCGGTGGTTGACAATGTAATGAAATTTTGTTTCTTGCTAAACCATGATACATGTGCAATGCCTAAAAATGACACGTTCCGCTAGTACTTTTATGATCGATTGTGCATCCGACCCAATCGACATCCAAATAGCTAAGTAGATCAATGTGGGTTCCTTTGGGATACCAAAGCCCTAAAGTTCTTGTACCACTAAGATATCTAAAGATTTGTTTTACAGTCTTAAGATGAGATTCTTTAGGATTCAATTGAAATCTAACACATAGACACACACTAAACATAATATCAGGTCTACTTACTGTTAAGTAAAGAAGAGATCACATCATACCTCGATATTTGTTATATCAACGGACGTACCTTTATCATCCTTGTACAATTTTATGAATGTGTTCATTGGCTTCAAATCATCCATGTTGAACTTCTTGAGCATGTCCAATAAGTACTTACTTAGATTGATGAAGATTCCATCACAAGTTTGCTTAATTTGGAGACCGATGAAGAATTTAAACTCTCACATCATGCTCATTTCAAATTTCGTGCTCTTGCACTTAGAAAACTCTTCCCAAAGATAAATATTAGTAGCACCAAATATAGTATTATCAACATAAACTTGAACAATGATCATATCGTTCTTTTGAGTTTTAACAAAAAGGGTGATATCCGCTTTTCCTATTAAAAAACCATTTGAAATTCAAAATTTACTCAATCGTTCGTACCAATCCCTAAGAACTTGTTTTAAATTGTAGAGAGGTTTTCGAAGTTTGAAAATATAGTCCGGATGTTTGTGGTTTTTAAAATAGGTTGGTTGTTCAAAAACACTTCTTCTTGAATAAAACCGTTAAGAAAAAATACTTTTGACATCCATTTGATAAAGAGTGATTTTTTTATGACAAGCAAATGCAAAAAGCAAGCGAATGGATTCTAATCTAGCCACCGATACAAATGTTTCTTCAAAATCGATGCCTTCTTTTTTATTGTAACCGCAGGCCACTAATCTATCCTTGTTATATACAATTATTCCATTCTCATCACGTTTATTTCTAAACACCCATTTAGTATCGATGACGGTTTGATTATTTTGTCTAGAAACTAAATCTCAAACATGGTTCCATTCAAATTGATTAAGTTCTTTTTGCATAGCTAGAATCCAAAATTCATCAAACTCGGTCTCTTTGAAGTTCTTTGTTTCAATTTGTGAAATGAATGCACAACTACCAAGATGATTTCTAAGAGAGGTTCTAGTAGTGATACCTTTTGATGGATCGCCGATTATCAATTCCTTTGGGTGAGATGGAACAAACTTC
>CAIGRO010212408.1:0-15207 GCA_903798355.1 Fraxinus baroniana | reverse complement strand
TTTTTTAGTTTTTCCCCCCCCCCCCCCCCCTCCCTCCCACGCGCCAGTTTTCCTTGTTTTTGGTGAATTCATTTTCACACCATTTTGGTGGGAAAATGAATTTCATATCTAGTCAATTTTATTTTATTTTATTTTTTTTTTGCAATGGAAATAAATTTCATAATCAATCGAAAAAAAAAATTCACTTTAATTGACAATTTTTATGTAAAACGAAGTCAAACAAACACTAAACTTTGATGAAAAAATAGTTTTCGAGCAAACATTTTTTTTTAACTTTTTGGCAATGATAACAAATTTCATAACTAATTGTAAAAAAAAATCTCTTTAATGAATAACTTCCATATAAAATAAAGCCAAACGTGAACAAAAAGATCCAAACATTTTAAAAAATTTCAAGTGAAAAATTATACCAATTAAACATACTTAATTAAAAATTCCCTGAAAAACAAACAATTATTTTCCCTGTAAAACATTTTCTTTCTACCCTTACAATCAAACGGATATTCATATTCATTTGCTCATTCTCAATCTCTCTCTACTTTATCTCTCATTCTCTCTACCTCACCACCACCATTGGCAAAATGCCGAAGAAAAGGGAGCAAAGATACACGTCGCGCGAGGCCATCAGAGAAGCTTCTCTCTATTTGCTGCAGATGTGAAACACTATAAACTCCAACCACTGTCTCTCTATTTGCTGAAGATCTGGTGGCTTTGGGTTATGGATATTATGATTGGTGTTGGTGGCAGCACTATAATTATGGCAATATCGGCGGAGTGGTTCCAAGGGGTGCGCTTTCTCAAGTGCACTAGAAATTAGGTTTGGATGTTTTTGTATTGGACTCCTATCTCTGTGGGTAATATATACACACACATATTATTAATTGTAATTTGTATATATAGTTAAGATCTATCTTCTTTTTTTTCTCATTGTTTTGTTTTTGTGTTTATTTTATATTCATGTTAGATGAGTTAAATGCTTGAATACACACCGAGCTTTGGGTATGGTCACGTTTTACTCATCAAAATTCAAATTGCTCCCGATTACTCACTCAACTTTATACATTTGCATTCCATTACACACCGGCTAACTTTCGTTTCTAACTCTGCCTACGTGGAAGATGGAATGCATACGTGGCTATTAACTCTCTCCAAAATAAAAAATCAAATGCCACCTCATTTTAATTACACTTTCCTTCCAAACAAAGCCATAGCCCTTTTGTCCAGAAAGTAGAAATCGTGAGCTTCTCCCAATTCTTCCTCTCCACCTCTCCAAAACCGTGAGCTTCTTCCTCTCCACCTCTCCAAAATTTCATCTTCCAATTCAAAGCTTGGATTTGTGCCCACGAAGCTCGGATATTTGTGGAGAATCGCACATGGAGGAACACAAGCCATCAAAATTGAAACCCAGATTCCCTTTGAACCCTAACCCCCAAATCAATTTTACCACACAATCGGACCGCGAAGCTTAATTCATGCAGCGGTTCACATGGAAACGATTTTTCCAAAGCAAGATCAGCAAGAGAAGATGCTAGGGAACGTGCTGGGACATCAAATTTTTGAGGGTACTATAGATGGTGATTTTCGTACAGGTGTTGTTGCTGATTTGATCGATGTAGCTAGGATGATGATTATTGTATGATACATTTTTACTTGTGCATTCGAGCAAGAAGCAAAGAGAATCAGATGAAGGTGAAATCAGTGATGAGGGATTATTGAGGGCATTGATAACTTCTTCTTCCTCTTCATCCTTGGAGTTTGGATATGAAGCTGCATGAACCTGTAGATTGTGATTTTCGTTTTGGTGGATGGTGTTTTTAAATTGGTTTTTGAAGTCTGTATCGTGTTTTTTTGTGCTGGAACAGATGTAGTTTATGAAGGCAGATTATTGTTGGTCTTTTGATGTACAGACTACAATTCAATAAAAGGAAAATGACTGCTATTATTAATGTATAATCTATAATCAAGTAACAATATTTAAGGAAACTCAATATTGAACTTACAGAGATTAGAGAAGCACTTGTAGAAAGAAACAATATTGAAGGAAACTCATTGAACACGAAGTGAGTTCCAGCAATAAACAAACAGCCACATCAAAATAACACAAGTTTCATCCCCTAAACAAACAGCAGCAACTACTACANAAACAATATTGAAGGAAACTCATTGAACTTAAGACAAAAACTACATTAATCTCTAGTTTCATCAACACCAGTTTGAATCACTAGTTTCATCACATCAAAACTACATGAGTCACTAGTTTTACTCACTTCATCAACCCCAGATTCACTAACAGCCACATCAAAAACTATACAAACATGACCTCAATCACTGCCTTTATAAATTAGATATCCAATCACAACAAAAACTGCTCAAACATGAACCATGCTGCCATCAAATGCACCCTGATTTACAGCTGCCTTGAACTCTTCTTTCATCATTCGCCTTACACTTCACATTGTATCCATTTACTGCACAGTAAGTTCAAATCGCCCGAATTTGTCACAACAGTAAGAAATTGAAAATGATCAGCAAAAAAGTGATTAAAAATATAATTACAGAGGGCTAAACAAAATAAAATCATTTTCTTGATCACAATTTCATAATCAAGAACAGCCATAAAGATTTCAAATAATACAAACATCCCATTTCTCTAATTTTTAACAGAATGTTGCATTAAAGTGTGTGAGTAAAGATTTTGGCAAAGCAAAAAAATCTGAAAGAGATGTAATAATATGATTACGGAGCAGTGAGAAAATAATTGCTTCTTACACGTTACCTAGGCCAAGTATTTAAATTTCACCGATAATTTTAATATTTGATAAAATTGTACATCGACACCTTCGAATATTTATATACATGGAGAGCAAGTAGGCAGGCGCAAGGGTAAGCTCAAATGATCCAAAAAGGTTTGGAGTTTACCTCGATTTGCTCCCTCCATTTGCGATTCTTTTCAAATTCGAGCTTTGTGGTCACGATTTGGCCTTGATTGCGATATAGTTTTGATTTGGGGGTTAGGATTCTCAGGGATTTCGAATGAAAAATGACATTTTGGAGAGGATAGGCTTTGGAAGATGAAATAATGGAATAACAATGCTTGGGGAGGAAGAAGCTCACGGTTTCTCTACAAATATCCGAGTTTCGTGGTCACAAATCCGAGCTTTGAATTGGAAGATGAAATTTTGTAGACGTGGAGAGGAAAAAGCTCACCGTTTTTGGAGAGGTGGAGAGGAAGAATTGGAAGAAGCTCACGGTTTCTACTTTCTGGACAAAAGGGCTATGACTTTGTTTGGAAGGAAAGTGTAATTAAAATGAGGTGGCTTTTGATTTTTTTATTTTGGAGAAGTTAACAACCACGTATGCATTTCGCGTAGGCAGAGTTAGAAACGGAAGTTAGCAGGTGTGTAATGGAGTGCAAATGTATAAAGTTGAGTAAGTAATCGGGTGCAATTTGAAGTTTGATGAGTAAAACGTGACCATACCCAAAGTTTGGTGTGTATTCAAACATTTAACTCCATGTTAGATGGATGATCTGATTCGTCTTTTGAAAATTACAGTTTTGCGTTTTATAATTCTTTTTAGCTCTAGATTGGGGCTTTTGCTGTTACTTCGCCACAAATGAAGTTACTCTGAGATTTTTTGTCTTTCATGTTGCAATTTATGATTTTAAGGTCTTATGTCCAAGGTTTAAGATAATGGCCCTTTGTTTTAGGCTATTATTGAATAATAGTTATGATGTACTATTATTGAATGAATATATCTGATATGAATTTGATTTTTGGATAAGACTTCATTCTATGCTATATAGAATATGTATTCTACTTGACTAGAATGAACGTTATGCTAGATGATGTGAATAAAATTTCCAGGTTTATGTTTTATCGCGGTTGTTGATGTTTTCTGGTAAAGATTTTGGATTTACATGTAATATTATTTTATCGAATAATATATGTTTGAAAATAAGAGAGAGAAAAATATATTTTGAAAATAATGGGGATTAAAAGTACATTTTCTTCTTAAAATTATGTCATTCTTATCGAACAAGCTATTGAAGGAAAACAAAAAAATGGCAATGTCTTTTTAGTTTTTACTTCCGTAAACCTCCCATTTATTTTTCATTGCGTGCCAAAATTTTACATTCCCCAAACAAGGAATTCCTTCAGCATTGTCGCCCGTTCTAAGCCTAGGCTCCATTTTTTTTTTCAAAATTCATTTTTAGGGTGTGTTTGAGTCACATTATTTTGGAAGAATGTATTTTGGAATAGTAGATTGATGGAAAGTCTGTGGTTAAAAAAGAATGAAAAGTTATTGATGTGATGGATAATATTATTTTATTGAAGAATGTGGTTGAAAATGAGTAGAAGAATGAAAATGAAAATTTNAAAAAAAAAAGTTATTGATGTGATGAAAAATATTATTTTATTGAAGAATGTGTGGTTGAAAATGAGTAGAAGAATGAGAATTAAAATTTTAATTTGGCTAAAACAGGGGTTTAACCATATATTCTTTCATAAAATAATTTTACACGTATATCAAAATTTTTTTTTCATTTTTCACCATACATTCTAAAAAAATTTATTATTCAAAAATTCAATTTTAACCAAAAACAGACTCAAACAATGGCTAAATTTGTCCACAATTGTCAAGAAATGCTACCATAGGATCGACACCTAATATTATTAATGAACGTGTTATAGTTGGGTTGGCTCAAACATTTAAATAATCACTGTTATTCTTTACTTTTACATGCTAATGATGCCACCTCTGTGCTAGTTTGAAACGAAATTGTTAGCTTTAAAAGAAAAATTCACTATCAATTTATAAGAAAAAAAGGTTAAATGTATAAATAAGTAAATATGCAATAATTGAACAATATTTTCTTAAAGTTAAAAATATCTGATCTATGAATTTATCAGTTTGTCTCCAAGATGATGCAAAGGATCATGCCATCTTCAAATAAAGACGACGAATATAAATTTTCCTGAAAAAAAAGAAAAAGAAAACACAACTATTTTATTTTCAAAGACAAAAATTATATATGAAATTTAAAAGAAAAGATTCATGCTTACCTACAAATATTTGCGTTTAAGGGATAATTCCCACATCGAATAAAGATGGAAATCATTATAAACTAGAAAGACTAAAAGAGAGAAGTCAATAAAGTTTTGTGTATTTTATAGAGAACTAAAGTCTCATATTTATAGGGAAGGATTAGGGATAGGGTAATTATATTACTACTACAAATTTTACTAGATGCACCACTTATTTACTTAAGTAGCCTTAAGTAATATTACGTAAATAGCATTGCATAATTTTAAGTGTATAACCTATTCCTCTTTTTCATCTTCTCTTCCTTCCACTTCAAGTCTCAGATTCTTATCCAACATCGAATCATTCATTTCAAGGGATATAATCACGTTCAAACTTCTCCTCCTATAGTCATCCTCCAAGTTGATAATCTTAACGGCACAGAACTCTACGTCCTTCTCGAATGGCTATTCTTCAAGTATAAATTCACCCATCTCTCCATATTTCATCTATATATTGTGTGCACATCAATTTACATTCCTTTTTTATAAATCTTTTGTAAATTTTGTAGATTATTGGGTGATAAATCACCGGTCTAACAGCAAAATCTACAAGGGGATGGAGTGGTTTGAGTAGTATAAAAAAAATTCACTTTGATTTGTTGTTTTGAGGCTTTGAATGCAGCATTTAACATGTGAATATAAACCCAAAATGAGTAGAAATTGTGAGAAAAATGAGGAGTAATATAGGAATGATAACTACACTTATTTTTTAAAATTTTTTAATTTTTATTGGATTAGGAGCATAATTGTAAATTTGTTAGGGGTGTATTTATTGAAAATATCTTTTAATTGTGGAGTGATTATAATGTGGTGTAGTAAGTAAATTTTGTAGTGGTAATATAATTACCCTTAGGGATACAATAGTAATAATTTTTAAAGTTGTAGAGGTACGATTGTCATTCACTAATAAACTTACCATTTATAACACTTCATTTTGAATGACACATTACAAAATTTTTGCATCGTTAAAATCTTGTCAAGAAAATCCAATAAGATGAAATTTGAGTTAAGGAAAAAGAGTACAGTTGCTCTCATGATTTCGATTTTTGTATCAATCAATCTATGTCTTGTATGTCAATGTCTTCAATATGATGTCTTGTACGTCAACGTTTTCAAGAAAATTCAGTGGGACAAAAAGTAATGACTATAATAACATGATAATTTAAAAAATAGCACTTGTTGATCTATTTTGGAGTTTCATACATATCAAAGTTATTACAAGGGTAAATGTCTTTTTAAGTTATGGATATTCATTACACAAAGAATATATCTCATTAAAACTTTATTAGGAAAATCCCGTGGAAAAAATCCTAATGAAGGTAAAAGAGTACATTATTCTTTTAAATCTTTCATAAAAGTTCTTTTATTAAAACCTTGCAAGGAAAATTTAATGGGACAAAAACTTGGTCAAAGAAAAAGGTAGTACAACGTGTATTCACTTCTCCTCATGATAATATATTAATATTGCTCGAATTATATGTTTGAGGCATATTAAGGGCATGTTTGGTACGACTCAAAATCAGATTAAAATTGAAAATATAGTCGTTATAGGGTCCCACTCATCTAATAAAAGTCAACAATAACGGTTAATTTTTCAATTTTACTCCGATTTTAATCTCTACCAAACACCCTCTAAGTTTTTCCAGAATAGTATCAAAATCATATAAGAGAAATTGTCTATAATCACATTTATTACATGCACATCAAATTTCATGCATTATCACGCTAATGAAATAGAGACTTGTGATTAGATTTACCACATGATAATTTATTAATTTATACAAGTTTTCGCGAAATTTAGAATGTGAAGAGTCATACATTTCATGTGACGACTTTATTTTTTTACTCTCATTTCGTATAATATACATCTTTAGGTGTTGAGACTATAAATCCAGAAACTTCAAGTTTCTTTAGTAAGTTTAATTTTAGTATGATCGCATCATTTTATTTGATCAATAATTATTTCAATCGATATGTTTTAACGAGATTATTTCGATTCTTCTCTATTCATAATATGATGTGGTACATCATTAATAAAAGTGTTATCGACAAATTTTTCTTTTTCGATTCTATTATATTCTACAATGACATAACTTATTGAGATATCTCAATTTTCAACATATCACACACCTGAACTTCTTCTGTAGTTTTATAATTTGTTATGTCTAATACTAATCAAGAGTATATGTCTCTTTAATAGCACCATCTTTGCTAATTGCTCAAATTACTTTTGAAGATTTTTTATATTAGAATCGAATATCATCACATTTCAGGTATATCATAAATTTATCAAATATAATATTAACGAATTGTCTTTCTATGAGTTAATTCGAGTTGTGGCATTTAAAGCTGGTGCGGGTGATATTGTTGATCTCTTTAGTCAGTAAATGCATCTCAATGAATTTTCTTTCGAATTATCTTTTGTGAGGATTTAGATAGTGATGCATTTGTATATTACCTTCGGCTTCCTAATTTATCCTCCTAATGATGATAGAATTGTCAAATCAAATTGACAACAAACTGCATTATAAAATATCACACATTTGGGATAAGAGTCACGCTACGCATTTATTCTCGGTATTCTTTACTTTTCATTTTAGTGCATTGTGGTGGATCTATATTACATATATTGCACTATTAAAATAATTTATCGAAAAATTAGGCTCATCTTTGACCTTAAGCCAGTTATAACTGGGAAAACTATGACGTTCGTATGATGCGTCATTGCTTTTCCTAAACAAAAATGAAAAGTATTTTATTCTCAATTAAATTAATTGGAGACGTTAAACAAACAATATTGTTAAATCATTTATCGACATCTCAACTAACACTTACTAAAAAGTTGATATTTAAGATCACTAGTATTAACAAAAAAAAACTGTCTTGATTGTATGATCTATAAATTATAGAAAGAATAGAAGAAAAGATAGTAAATACAAATAATAGAATAGATAAAATATATGAAACTATAGGATAAAATACAATTTGAGATTATAAATTTAGAGACAAAGGAAAACAACATGTAGATAATTATACAAAAAAATAATTATTTGGAAATACAAAATCAAGAAGAAATAATTTGTAAAATATCTAGTGTAAAGCCAACTAAAAGCCTCTAAATACCCATAGAAATACAAATATATGAAATGATAAAACCAAATTTAATAGATTTAATAGACACGGGTTGTACATACTTAGTTTCAGAAGACTATAGGTAGAAACTAGAATACGAACTTAGAGGAAGTCAAATGGTAGTAAAATGGGATTTGAAGAAAGATTTTTTGATGACTGTAAAATTAAATTTCAAGAAAGACAATATAATCTAACAACCATGTTAGTAAGTGAATTAATAAAAGACGAATTTGTTATAGGAATAAAATTTTTACTAAGTAGAAATGGAAGTTTAACAATTATCCATGATGTTATAATTTTTGGAAAATGTACTTCTATCATTAATACTATAGAATCATCTGAATTACAAGCGAAGCATGGTGGACTCTTACATTCACAATCACAAAGAGAACCAGGAGATGCAAATTTAGATAATCTAAAATGTCTAAAACATTTATCTTTAGAAACCTTAAAGACTGACTTTATATCAAGAACCAAAGAATTAATATTTTTCAATAAAATATCATCTAAGGTATATAGTATAGATATAATTTTAGAATTAGTCGAAAAATACAAATAAAGAGAAGACCCTATAAAAAAATTGGGACAAAAATAAAATCGAAGCCAAAATAGAAATCATAAACGACAATATAAAAATAAGAACAGCAGAAATCAAACATACTAATCAAGACATGGAAGACTTTAAAATATAGATTAAAGAATTAATGGATTTAAAAGTAATAAGACCATCTAGATCAGCAGCCTTTATGGTGAGAAATCACAGTGAAATTAAAAGAGGAAAACCAAGAATGGTTATGAACTAAAAAAGATTAAGTGATAATACTGTTGAAGATGAATATAAGATACCGGATAAAGATATGTTAATAAATAAAATACAAAATAGTAAAAATATATTCAAAATTTGACTGTAAATCTGAATTTTGGCAAATAAAACTGGCAAAAGATTCTATTCCTTGAACATCTTTTACTACACCACTAGAATATTTTAAATGATTAGTCATGTCTTTTGGATTAAAAAAATACGCCCTCGATTTTTCAAAGAAAGATGGATAGTATTTTTAATTATTTTCCATTTATTTGTGTATATATAGATGATATTTTGGTACATAGTAAAAATCAGAAAGAACATATGAACTATTTAGAAATAGTTTTAAATAAGTTTAAAGAAAACAGTTTAACTATAAGTAAAAGAAAATGGAAATAAATAAAGAAAAAATTGAAATTTTAGGAATAATTCTAAGAGAAGAAAAAATCCAGTTCCAACCACATATATTACAAACAATTCTATAGTTTTCAGATAAAATAGAAGAAACTAAAAAATTACAAACTTTTTAAGGAATTTTGAAAAAATTAGGAAAGAAAGTAGGACCATTGTACAGTAAGTTATCTAGTAAAGAACAAAAATATTTAGTCAGTAAGATATATAACTAATTAGAAATATAAAAAAAGAATTTAAAAATTTACCTCCATTAGAATTACCGTTAGATAGTGAACATAAAATAATAGAAATAGATGGATATACACTAGGATGGGGAGGGATTTTATATTCCAAACCAAATAAATATAGTGCTAAAAAGAAAGAACATATTTGTAGATATGCTAGTGAAAATATAAGATATAAAGGAAAATATTTGACTAGTTTAGATTATGAAATTACGGCTGCCATACATAGCTCTCGTTTGGTGCACATTATTTCTAAAAAATGCATTTTTTTTGTTGATGTGATGGAGAATATGAGGTTGAAAAAGAAGGAAAAGTTACTTTTAAATACCGAGTTTACAATTAGGACAGATTATGAAGCTATAATAATACTTGTTAATTTTTTTTTAAATAAAATAAGACATAAAAGATGGTTAAAATTATATAAGATATTAAACAATTATAACACTTATAATTTAAGCAGACAAGTTATTAATTTTTTTAATCTATTATTTTCATGGTGCACATGGATCACAGGATGATGAACTTTGGGAATGTGACTCTAAAAGTGGCCCCACAATGATCTAATCTCCGATTCAGATGAAATAATTTAGAAAGACTACTAAAAAAGGAACGCTATCTACTAGATAATCTCTGGATGACACGTGAATCTAAACAAAAATTAAACCATTTTAGACACATTCATAATAAAGTAAAAGTAGATATTTTAGTTTTTTTTTTGGCAATAATTAAAGATAGAAAGCATGATATATATAATTATTGACCATAAATATTTCAAAAAGTAGAAATATTGCCAAATCACCTTTTTAAAGGATGTTACACATTGGAAGAAGCTTTACATTTCTGTAGAGAAACAGGATTTAACTTTTATATATCTGAAAGGGTTAGACAGACTATGACTATGCAACCCTCTACTTCTCAAGCATCATATTCATCAATACAACTTTGTAATAGTTGTGAAACTATGATCAATGTTAGAAATTTAAATCTTAGAAAGCAATCATTAGAAGAAAAATTACAAATCCTTGAAGCCGAAATCTCTTTATCTCAACAGACTATTAGTAAATATCAAAATAAGATTCTCTAGTTACAAGACAGCTTAAACATACTAAGTTCTAGAGATGTTGAAAGAGCCATCTCTAAATATATTGCATCTACAAGTAGAAATTATTCTAATAAAATAGAAAAATTTATCGAATTAACAGATTCTAAAGCTGCAAGGCAAGAAAAGACTTTATATGAATTAGAATAGAAATTTGGCGATTGTGATAGTATTGTATGAAGCGCTATAAAAGAGTCAGTCGTACAAGAGATTATCAATTTTTCTCAAATTCTAAGTTACTATCACAACCAAAATCGACACTTTCTTAAACATGGCCCCAAATATGAATCAGCTACTAATTCAGCTTTTCTTTGACACAATTATCCCACAATTTCTTTTGACAATACAATCTTTGAAGAAGAAGACATTTTTTATCCAACCCTAAAGTTTGGCATGATAGACATGGTACATTCTAAATAGAGCCTCCAGAGACTTTCTACCTAAACTTAAACAGATTCTTAGTCAGTTAAAGGATCACCCTTTAATGAATCAATTCATTTTCAGACCACCTCTTGTAAATAATGGTATAATAATTTCAGCTTATCACCATATTTTAATATACGAAGAAACCAAAAGATTTAGACCTTCCTCTAAAACTAATACAAAACTAAAAATTAGACAGATTGATTATGAAAGACAAATCTCAAAGACTGTGGCAATAATGAAAGTTCAAAATAATAATTTCAGACTTGTAACACAATGGAGCAATGAAGTTATTTTATGTCAAGAACATCTTACTATAAGAGTTAAAACAGAAAAAATTCTAGTACCAAATATTCAACAAAAAGAGCTATATCTGAGGCTTTTCAAGAAAAAACAATGAATTATCAAAAAGACAATCAGATGCAAAAGAAGAAGAATACATATTAGATGACCAAACTCACGAAATGTATGCAGACCTAGAAAAAGCCTATATAGAAATGATGGACAGATAAGCAATCATTAAAGGAGAAAAGATGTAAATGAAAAGTAAACGACAGATGAATAGTGTTTAAATGACAATTATCAAGTAAAGAAAGTCAAAAAGTTGGAGCTTGAAGACCAAATTTTCAAAAAGAATTTTTACAACTATAAAGTAATATTTAATTCTTTAATTGTAAATAAAACACATGTAGAGTCGTACATTACTTTTTCTTTAATTTTAAATCACATGCCTGTAAAGTTGTACAATATGGAAAGAATATACGTGACGTACCAGCATCGATAAATACCAACACCACCCACAAAGAAACACACACCGAGAAACAAAAATAAAGCACACTATATCACTTGAACTCAAAACTCAACGACATCCTTGTATGATCGAAGACTTTAGAAATAAAGTCAGTACTTTTCACACTTTCTCTTGTTTATAATTTTTGTTTACTTTATTATTTTTTGAAAATGTCATTCATAATTTTTTGAAATTCTGAAAGAGCATTTTTTAGGCCAAATGTCATAACATTCCATTCATATCGACTAAAAGGAACATTGAACGCATTCTTGTATATGTCTTCTTCCTTAATTTGAATTTGTCAGAATCCTGACTTTATATAAAATTTTGAGAAGATGATGGCTTTGAACAACTTGTTCAAGAGATATTTCTTTTGAGGTAATGGATATCTAATGCATTGAAGAGCTTTATTGAGAGGTTTATAATTGATGACTAAATGAGGGGCTCCTCATTTAGTTTCAACAAAATTGTTAATATAAAGTGTCGAACAACTCTATGGTGATTTACTTGGACGGATAAGTTTTCTATCTAGTAAACCATTGATTTCCTTGATATAGTGATCAAGTAATTCTTTATTCATTTGAATTTGATAGGTTTTGAATCATAACATTCCAAAAACTTATTATCAAAAAGAAAATAAGATGAACCAGAATTCTTTTGGGAATCATGATGTTTGAATGTAAATGATTAACTTTAACCAAAAGACTTTCATCTCTTGGGAAAGATCTTAATGCCCGAATATTGAGTTGAGTATTCAAAAGCTTATAATATATTCTATATATTAAAATAAAATCTTTTGATCTATCATCAACATCAAAATTCTTGATTTGAATTTGAAGATTTAGAGTATTCAAAATAGCTCCCTCTTCAAGGCTAATTGAAAATTTTGGATAGCAATTTGAAAATATAGAATCACTCTCGAGGTTAGACTTGAGCATGGAGAGTAATGAATGCTCAAATCTTAAGAGCCTTTTGTCTCATAAGGTTAAAAGAACAGAAATGTCTAGCCCAAGTCTAAACAAGGGCTTGATAGCAATTTGAACAAGTCCAACACGAAGATATTTAAATTTCTTCTCGTGGGCTTGAATAGCTTCTTTTGAAAAAAAAAAGATTAATGGAAATAGCTTGATTCTTGATGAGAATGGTTTGCTCCAAAGTTTTGATAACATTAACATAATTTTGAGTAAAATCAAAATTTCCTATCTCATAGATAGAACTTTTATCTACCTTTGGGATAATCCAATTTTGAAATCTCTGCTCTATATGAGCCATTTAAAGTTCATTTGAAATAAAGTCATTCGATGCAGATACATGATTTTGGTATAATTCTTCATTATCATTTTGAAAAAAGTTTTGACATATTATCTCTATTGTTGTTTGAACTACTACATTTGCTAAATTAGTATGACATAAAAGACATAATTGTATATATGTAAGAAAATAGTAAATTTACTATTGAAGACAAAATGCTGCAGGGTGGATTAATGCTATGCAAAGCATGGCTGACCAATGCTTCAATAAACGTCCATACAACATACCAACTTAACCTTTGAAACTATGTAATCAATAGTTTGACACTATTCACTCACTCTGAACTCTTGTGGCTCTGATACGAAAGAGGCACAGGGAAAGGAGGGGAGGTGCAAGAATATAGAGAAATGAAGAAATTTAATCTAAAGCTTTCTTTAAATCCTTCAATTGTAATTTTTGATTTTTAAATCTTGTAATTTCTAAAATTTTATATCAATAAAATTAAATTTCTTCATTTCTCTATACTCTTGCACCCCTCCCCTGTGTCCCTGGGCTTACACACACACACACACACACATAACCTCTCACCAGGCCTCTTTGGTACACACACACACACACACATTAGTCATGGGAAGGGTCCAAAGATCGAAACGAGTTTGGTTCATCGGTCAATGATCGAACCAAGCCTGGCTCTATTTATCACGTTGCACACCCCTAACCATTCTAAATGCAGATGACACATTGCACATGCTTAACATATAAATCAATAGAATAACCCTTCAATCTCACGACACTAACAATATTCCAGTTTAACATCTATCCAACTTCATAAATTAAAACAACCTATAAAATCCTAAAATACAAAAACAATGTACTTTCTAATGAAATCTAAATATTTGTAACTCTTTTCTTTAGAGTATCTCCAAAAGACTGTTTAAACATGAGATGTTCTCTATTTTAAAGAGTCAGCATTTAAAATCATGCTCCAAAAGGCTCTTTAAATTAATATTTTAATTTTGAGAGTGTGTTAGACTCTCCAAATTTGGAGAGCCAAACT
The DNA here is from genome assembly GCA_903798355.1 of Fraxinus baroniana. Taxonomy (NCBI): domain Eukaryota; kingdom Viridiplantae; phylum Streptophyta; class Magnoliopsida; order Lamiales; family Oleaceae; genus Fraxinus; species Fraxinus baroniana. Next base: position 925 of record CAIGRO010212408.1, on the reverse strand, counting down.
CACTCTCTATAATCAAATTCATTCAAAGTGTTTCAATTTTCAATGTAGGAAAACAATAAAATAATCTTAAAAAAAGCTAGTTAAAATAAAAGATAAAGAAAAATAATAAATATTTTTTGAGAGATGTAAAATTAAGTGTTAAATATAAAGAGCTTATTGGAGTACTTCAAAATTTTAACTTTTTAAATTTATAGATGCTCTCCAAATGATAGAATATGCTCTTTAAAAATAGAGAGTTTATTGAAGATGCTCTTACTCTTTCCATCCAAGCATCATCACTATCATTTTAAACACCCCAGACAGCCCTACATCAATTACCTCAGGGTTGGAATTTTTAAAAGAGCGAATAAATTTTATAAGCTAGATTGCAACGAATTAACATAATTTTAGACGGAAATAATATTGAATCCTCACAAGCATAAACATAGTGGAGCAAAAACAAGGTCATTGTAATCTAACTTGTAGGAATAATATTTAGGCCCCATTTATTTCGAATTAAATCATATTTTAATGTAAGTCAAAGTCAAATAATCAATATTAACAATATCTTTCATCGTTCCCACAGCTTTCAACCACACATTTCAAAAAATTTCTATCACAATCTACTAAAAATCTAATTTTAATCCCCACAAAATACCTACTTAATCTGTAGTACTGATATCTTTAGTCCGTTTCACAACCAAAATCCCAACTATGATTGCTTCGAAAATGTTCTGTACCATTGAAACATAAGATGACTTCAAGAGGGAGTTGATTCAGTTGAAGACAAAACTCTTCCACAGAAATGTGTTAAAAGAGGCCCATGAATCTCAAGCCCACCATCGGTGACTATGCAAAATTTACCGTAGTCACGCCTCAAATTTTTAGTAGGGCTACTTTCAAAAACACCCTTAAAATTAAAGATGTTTTGAAAAATACCCTTAAA
>CAIGRO010212396.1:0-14386 GCA_903798355.1 Fraxinus baroniana | reverse complement strand
AAAGAAAGAAAAAGAAAGAAAAGCAAAGGAAAAAAAATGAAAGGGATGAAAACCAATAGAAGACCAATCTGCCCAGCATGAGAGAAAAAAAAAACTGCAAGAAACGTCCCAGCTACAGGTTTTTAAAACTAAAACCTAGAGAAATTGCACCCTTGGTCCCCGAAGTTTCAAAATAATGACAAAAAGGTCCCCAAAGTTCCAAAAGATATTAAAAGTGTGCAGCAGCCAGTTTCTGTCCAGCAAGCACGCCCAGAAAGAACCCAGCAGCTGGTTTTAAAATTAAAATCTAGAAATTTCAGTCAAGGTCCCTAAGTTTTGGAAAGTGACAAAATGGTCGCCAAACTTTTGGAATTTTTGCATCTTTGGTTCTTTTTGCTCATTTCTCGCGTAAATTACTTGTAATCATCATTCAAACTTGGGTTTTCACCTACACAATAGAAATAACTAAATTAAGTAATAAATTACTAATAAAAACTTACAAATATCTAAATTAATGGTTCGAATAAGTGTAAAAACCCGCACTTATCAATATTTCAGATAAAAATTTAAGAGAAGAAAATTATTCTTTCAAAACTCAACTTCCATGATCTCACATTTTTTGTGATGATGAAATATTACAAATGAACAACTCTTTTTATATTATATATATTGGGTACATAAGAAATAATCGCTAATAGATAAACTTAAAACACCCATTCAAGAGTCCTAGATATATGAACATAACTAAATTCATCCACAATTACTCTAAATGTATGTAGATCAAGATTCATTGATTCTAGATTAATATTTTAACAATATTTGCCAGTAAAATGACTCAAAGGCACGTTTAGTATGCCGAAATGGACAGACTAGCCGAACAAGTGTAGGGCATATAGAATATTTGATCTAATTTAGAGGATATACACACACACACACAACAAAAATTTGAAACATAAAGGGATAGAAATGATAAGGAGAAGATTTTGCCAATAACTAAATCCAACTTATTAATCTTACACCATAAACACTTTTCATGCAATAATTACAGCACTCCAAAGGTGTCATATTCAGATTTGGTTGATGGTTTTTTGTTACTGACAGACAAAGCAAATATAGAGTAATCTTTATTTTTTGATTTCATATGAACCTTAGAGTCGTTCCAATGTGGCTAAAACCTCTGCCATACGCGGCCTGCTTCTGGGATTATCACTTACGCACTGCAAAGCAAGATTTGAAACTATAACTGCTCCTTCCAGAGGGTACTGGCCTTCCAATTTGGGGTCTACAACTCGATTCACTTCTTTCTTCTTAGACAAATATGATCTTGTCCAATCCACTAGCACCTGTTCGTCATCAGCAGATATTTCAAAACCCCAACGGCCAGATAATAATTCTAGCAAAACAACTCCAAAGCTATATACATCACACTTTTCCGTCACATGGCCTGTTCATCAACAAGGAGTTTAATATGGCTACATTAATGATAATATGATTTTGAAGTGAAAAAGGAGTAGAGAATTAATATTTTGTCATGCCAAACCTGTAGCAAGGTATTCCGGTGCAATGTAGCCACCACTTGTACCCATAACTCCAGTGGACACATGAGTCTTATCATCAGGTGGCCCATCTTTAGCGAAACGGAAGCCGCTCAACTTGGCATTAAAATCCTGTGCCATAATGTAACAAGATATTACTTTTTCTATGCAAACAACTACCTTAGGTGAAACAAAGACAAAAAGACAAAAAAGAAAAAGTTATCCAAGGAACAAACCTCATCCAAAAGAATGCAAGCAGGCTTCAAATTTCGATGTATCACTTTGTTTTTAGCATCATGCAAGAAAGAAAGGCCTCTAGCAGTACCAATAGCTATCTTGATTCTAGTAGACCAAGAAAGACATTGATGCCCTCCTGTGGAAGAAAATCATTACCAAATGCCACCCATTGTTATTAGAAATATGATCTAATGTGGCTTTAAAATTTCTGGAAAATCATCACAAGATCCTATATGATGTAAACCCTTGGATTCAATTATACATCATTATTGGTGTGGAGTAAATTTTTACACATACCAACTTGAAAAGCAAGAACCACTTAGGTTCCTGAAAAACTTGCAATGAAGGGAACGGCCAATGTTCTAAAAACATGTAAAGCGTGGCTAGGCGTGGAGACCAAACTTCAAGTTTTAAAAGCTTAAGCAAGGCATAGGAGTAAAAATTGTTTTCTAATTTTTAATATTACTTTAAATTTTTAACCATTCTAAAAATTATTCAATTATTAAAATAATACATACCAAACATCTAAAATTATAAAATATTATATTTACTAAATTAATCTTACAATTAGTTAATTATACAATTTTCTAATTTTAGAAATGCAAAAGCGAGACTATTTTCGCAGTTTCAAAAAGACAAGTTCTAGTTAATAGATTTTTATGAATTTCATAAATGCTTTCGAAGTTTTCAACAGAATGATAAGCCTCAAAATCATAATTATATAATGTAGATAGCATCCTAACTTAAATTTCATCTAACTCTTTATCGTATAAAGTCATTTTTTACTTTTATACGGATAAAATCATTTAAAAACTAGAAACTCAGTCAAATAAAAGACTTTTAAAAAAGGGAAAAAATAAAAAAAAAATTAATAATGCGAGCTTAGACACCCTTAGTCGAGCATTAAGTGGTTAACTTGGCAGCTAAAAACTGTCAAGGCGTGATGTTTCGCCCGAGCCTCATGTCTAGGCAGCACCCAAACACGCTTTGTAGAACAAGACAGATCCATAATCCCCGTACATTTAAAAAACACAGAAGCCATGACCAGAAATTTATCAGCTAAGCATTCTGTAACTATATCAAGTAATGATTTTCTGTACACAAAGTGTTTTTTAGAAGCCATGACCAGAAATTTATCAGCTAAGCATTCCGTAACTATATCAAGTAATGGTTTTCTGTATTGGTCTACTAAGGGAGCAAACTACTAAAAATATTGAAATGATTGAGATCCTCACTGGAACTAATGAAACATATAATATTTTAAATTATATCCTATGCATATGAAACAAGTACAAGAAATGGCATACAGCTGGTAGACAAAGGTAACTTCACGGATTATTAAATAACAAATTTGACATGGGAGTAATATATTTAAGGGTTGTTCATAAATAGAAAAAATATTAAGCAACCATGCATCTAATAATAAGTTATTTAAGTGAAACCTACTTCTGAACAAGTGATTGTCCAGGCTTCCTTTTGGCATGAACTCATATACCGAAAGAAGGTCGTCACCCTCGTTGCAGTAAGCAATAAGTTTAATCAGGTTTAGATGACGAAAATTGCTCAGATATTTAACTTCTGTCTGCAAAATGTGGGTGGTTACTGAAAGTTTTTCATAACTATGCCATAAGACTCACAAAGACTGCAAAAAAGAACCTACCAACCATTCCTCGAACCCTTGGAAACCACAGGGAATCCACTTCTTGATAGCAACCATCATTCCAGACCCCGAATTTGCAGCAGTAAGAGTGCGCTCGTTGATCCATCCCTTAAAAACGAGACCAAATCCTGTTTCCCCTACAATGCAGTCAGGTCGAAAGTTTCTGGTCGCTTTCTGTAATTCTTCGAACCGAATCGGCTTAGCATTAGCATTTGGCTGTCCATCTTCAGATCTTGGCTTAGGGAGGCTCTCACCATTACTTTCTCCACTATAGAAAGGAATACTTGAGCTGGAGGAAGCTGAAGAATTGCAGGATTTGCTGAGAATTCTAGATGCTTGTGATGTATATTACGGGAACAGGTGCAGAGAGCCAAATATTTATACCAAGTTTGTTGCATGAATTAAAGTAAATTTCAAATGATAGCAAACATAAACATGAATTTATGGGGTTCACATGCATAAAACATATACTCTGTTGCTAGTAAAATATTTTAGCAATTATCACTCAAACAAGACAAGAGGCTGAACGTTCAAAAACACAATTTTAAAACGGCTAACTTGGTGGTGAAAAGGAGAGGAAAAAAGGAACATAGAAGTATCACAATTTAATCATCATCGAAATCCAAAGTTCACTATAAGATTGAAACTAATTTTTATATGTTCTTTAATATCTCTCCACATTTTGTCAAACATTAAAAAAAGGCATCAGAACTTCATAATCATGTGATTTATATTAATTTTCCTATTTTACAGGAAGTGAAATCATTCTGTGCGAATGAAACATAAAGAACAGAACATTATAACCAACTCAAAATTTCAGACTTATGCAAAGTAATCTACTGAAATATATTTGAACACTCACCTTACTAGTAATCAAACAATACCCAATTTAATAACAATAATATAATTTAATCCCTCTAAAGAAACTTAACAGAAAAATCAGGACAAAATCTAAGGCGCAAATGAAATTGCAAAACAGGACAAATAATGTAGAGATAAAAGCAATTAGCGCCAATCCTTAACCAAATAATTAATATAGACCGGCCTCTAATTGCTTCATTATCACAAAAAGTATAAGAGACGCACCTTCAGGGTTTACTGGAATATGATTGTGAATAGGGGAACTAAAACTGAACCTGGAACTGAAATCTGAAGAAGTAGAGCTGAAACTGGGGGCACGAGCAAGTTCCCGAAACTCCTCTCGTTTTAATGTGGCTCGAACCAGCCGCTCCCAGTTGTCGTAAATTCGACTCATTTCCACACACAGTTTGAAGAGATATAAGTGCGTAATTATCAGTAAACTTCACCCAAATAAGAGGAATTTGTTTACAGATTTTGCATATGTTTTTGGTGGATACAAGTGTGCGTGCGCATTCAATTGGTTAAAATTTATTATTTTTTTTATTCTAACCAATTAAATACAGTGGAACATGAATGTTCCTTAATATGTATTTTTAGAGGGAAATAAAGCATGCAGACATGAAGGGCCCAAAGGAAGCTGAGGAGAAGACGCAGGAAATTTCTGGCTACTTTCTTTTTTCACTTGATGTCATTTAGACAAATTTACTTAAAATACCGTTGACCGGCTTTTCAGCGTAGCCAAACATGCTCTACACAAGTCAGTCAATTGGGGGGGGGGGGGGTTTCAAAGGGAATGAAAGCTAATTTCTCAGACTGTAGACATGAAGGGGCCAAAGGAAGCTGAGGAGAAAACGCAGGGAACTTTCAGCTTAGCCAAGCATTCTCTATACGTCAGTCTGCTTGTTAAATGGGGCGAGTAACTTGTTGACTCACCAAAAAGAGAAAAAATAAGCAACTTTTGAATAAAAACTGAATATTTGCGGAACGAATCGGTTTAGTGTTAAGAAAACTTTTGATTGAGAATTGCTGTATATTTCAAATTAAGATTTGACTCTTCGGTAAATAAAAAAATGCTTTATAGTCGTGCTAGTTTAAGAATACTAAAATGACATTGATTATAATAATTTTATTATGTATTATCATCGAGAGTACTGTAAAATATATTTTACTTCTATAAAATGTCATATGTTTTCATTTTATTGTTAAAATAATTCTATTATGTGTGCTTTCATTTGATTGCGAATTTTACGTGTTAGATATATGGTTTGCAATGATACTATGATTAGGCTCAATATGTTAGTGATCACTTGGACCGTTGTACACCTTACAGACTATATTATTATGATGTGGTAATTTTAAGTATGTGGAACGGATTTTATGTAAACCCTAATTAGGGTTAGAGTCGGTAATGAGCCGACTTTATAATTTCCTATATAATGGCTAGGTCCCCTCTCCATATCGTTTTGGCTTGTCCGATTGATGGCTAATTATTTTGAGGAGTAAGAAGATGGAGATCTAGCTGGTAATATTCATACATAGTAATATCTTTCGCGGGTATGAATTTTAATCTACCCATTTAGAATACGTGATTCTTGTTCTTAGCATAATTATTAAATAATTACAACAATTGGTATCAGAGCTAAATGCTAAGTTTAAAATCCTTAAAACAAAATTAAAAGCAAAACCCGGCTGCTGTATGTAGTCATTTGATAAAATAGCTTTGCTTTTCAATTTCCAACTTTGAATTATTAAATACAACAATTGCTATTCTTCCTCTCTTCACTACGCCAAAAAAGGCTTTTTGCAGCAACCAAAAAACGTTGCAAAAGGCCTTTTGCAACGTTTTATCATGTGTTGCAAAGTTCAGTGTTGCCAAAGAGGGAAGAAATACGGCAACGTTTTTTAAACGCTGTAAAAAACCTTTTTGCAGCGTTTAAAAAACGTTGCAAAAAAGGTCTTTCGTAATGTTTAAAAAACGTTGCAAAAGACCTTTTTGCAACGTTTTTCAAACATTGCCTTTTTTTTTAACAGTAATTTATGTAAATTGAATAGCAAAATTGAAAATGAATCTCTGTGAACAAATTTTGAAATTGCATAAAAATTGATAATTTCATTACAAATTTTTGAATCAATACACTTGAACATTAGAATGTGATACAACTAGAGAAAGCTAGCTAACTCAATATTACATAATGCTGCCAAAATTCAGGAATGATTCTGACCATACTCATAATGAGCTCAAAAACAGAGGAATTCACTTGTTGACTAACATCTTGATGTCTTCCCTGTCCATGTTGACTATATAGCTTTTGAAATTTGGCTTCAAGTGCTACTCTCTCCTTGAATAGTTGCAATATGACACATTCATACATTGCACTCACTAGTCCTTCTTTAACTTAAGAAGGGAAAAAAGTCATCTCTACTTGCTTCCACCCGTATAATCTCTGTTTGTTCCCCAGCTACCAACTGATCTGGTGTTGGCAACCATTTTCTCATCAGCTGTGGCAGCACCCCACAATGAATTTCTGATTTGGAGTTACTTTAATCTCCCAAGCAGAACACCTGGAAAATGCAGAAAATCCATTAGCAAAAAAGATAAGGAAAAGAATATTACCTTGGATGTCTGAGAAAGAATCATTCAATTTCAATTGAAGTGTGACTCATAATTTCAATTTGTTAATACCTAAAATGAAGTGTAACTAGTAATAAAAACGTTTGAATGAGAAAACATGGCAACTTTAATAACAAACTAATTGTATGTAGACATGTTAAGATTTAGTCAAACTTAAATCGATAGAACCTTGATATATAACGACTCGAGTTAAGGCATTTTGACAAAATAACAAAACAAATAAATTGAGGGAGATTTCATTAATTCTTATCAAAATTTCTTTTTTAAATCACTCAGCCAAGTCACAGGAAGCAATACACTAATTATTGATAATCTTTTGACCTTGATGTGCAAAATGATTCCACCAATTCTCAAAGCCCCCAACTTTGTAACAGCTTAGACTGAAAATGCTAGCACTGTACCATGGAGGGATTAAAAAATGAAGTCGCCACATTTAAAAACCTAAAATACAATAAGATAGAAAAAGAGACAGAGAGAGTTCTCCACTAGAATCAACGTCATTCCTGGAAACTTTGTCAACGGGCACCACTGGTGGGTTCTGGCAAGTGGGCTTCGTGATCTTCGACGACGCAGAGGGCGTCGTATCAACTACCGAGTTGCCAATCCTTCCAGTTGCTCGACGAGATGTGTACAACGACGAGGGTTTCAACGGAGACACGGCGACCGACCGGAGCAAGCAGTTCCCAGACACGGGTTGCGATTCCTGATTGAACAAAAGCCCCAAATTACCTTCATTATTGGAAGAGGCAAGAGAAGGTTTGGGCGGAAGAAATAACAGGGAATGAGAGAACAGAACATGGTGAAGAAAAGCCCCAAATTACCTTCATTATTTTTTGGTTTTTATCATTTGAGTACATATATAATTTAATTTGAATGTGGATGACGTTTTTCGCAACGTTTAAAAATCACAACATTTTAAAAACCGCAACGTTTAAAAAACGTTGCGACAAATAAAAAATTTCGTAATACTAAAAAAATGTTGCAAAATGACAACATTAGTAACATTTACTTAAAAAATGTTGCCAAATCTCAATTTTGGTAAGCAATGGCAACATTCACGTATTAGAATGTTGCGATAGACCCCTTTAACAATATTTAACTACCGAATGTTGCCTTTTATGTGTTGCAAGTGATGATTTTTGGTGTAGTGCTTGTATGTATATATGTGAATACCCAAATAAATAACAAGACTCGGGCTATTCTCTGCAGCCGTGCGTGGTGTAATAAATTTGGGATTTTACCTTGTTTTGTGTTTGACTTGCTGTGTGCATACAAAACTACCGTGTGGTTGTCCTTTGCTAAAAACAAAAGAACTTCAATTACAATCAACCGTAAGTCTTCATGTAGGACCCTTTTGAATGTATAAGCATCCAATGATGCTGGTAGAGACATGTTGCCCAAACATCCTCAATGCTTGCTTTTTATAAGTTTAAAAGGATGCAAAAAATGGAGTATTGATAACAAATTGAATGTTTTTAATGTGTTCACATTGCATAAGCATATATGATCAATGAGAACTTATTGGAATTGAATTAGCATGTGGATTTTACCAAGTTTTGTTATCATTTCAACGTAAGATTGAAATCTCAAATCTATAATAAATCTTTGCCGAATATGTTTATATTGTTCAAGAATAGAAGCGCAAGAAATCTTTATGAATAGAAGTGCGTGTGTATATGTTTGTATGTAGGGGTGGGCAAAAAACTACCCAACCCGCCCGACCCAACCCAAACCGATCGGGTTGGGTCGGTTTTTTTCAGTTTTTTTGTTGGGTTCGGGTTTAGGAGGATGAAGGTGGGTCGGGTTGGGTTGGGTTGCCGGTTGAACCAAAAAACCCGCACAAACCCAAACCGACCCAACCCGCATATTATAAAAAAAAAAAAAGTCAAATATAAAACAATATTGAAACTCTCTTTACATCATCCCTTGTCCTTCATCTTTCATTTCTCCCTAAATTTGAACCCTTCCCAACCTCTCCATTCCCATCGGCCATCTCCACGTTCTTCCATTCACGACGACGAGACAACATCGTCGGAATCATCTCCGTCTCTGGCCATCTACAATTTCAGTGAAGAAGAAGAAGTATCAACTGTAAAATCAAAGAGAGTCTCTACCCATAAAACTCTATAGTATCTTTACAACTTGCAGATGCCCGAGTGAAGTGAAGGGGAAAATTTGGGTAGTTTTCAATATCCGTATTTTATTCCATGAATAGAGTTGAAAATAGAGATCTCTGCTGATGTTGCTTACCCATTTTTACTCCTTGTTCTTCATCTTTCTCTTGGTAAGAAGAAGGTACTCTTTTTTTTTTTTGTGGTTTTGGTTAAGAATCTTTTTCTCCATTTTAGCTATCTTTTGTCATGAATATGAATATCTTTTTTATTACTTGTTTTATTCTTCTGCTTTTCTGGGTCTGCTAAGAATGTACCCTTAACAGAAGTTGTGACTTGTGAGCTCATTAATAAACAATAAATCTTACTGAATTTAAGCATGTTTGTCCATTCTTGGTTTTAAGGATGATGTTTTTATTTTTTATTTTTGAAATAGCCCACAGCCCACAAGACTACCGGATCTTTTCTGGTTGTTGAACTTCTATACTCTCTGGTTTAAGCTTCAACTTGAAGCCAGATTTTATTATTCATATTGCTTCTGTCTTATCTTGGTTTATGTTTATGTAGTATCTGCTGTAAATGTCTTTGCTTTATGATTATATAGTATCTATTTGGAAGCATATTTTTATGTTTTTCAGATTTTGTTTATTGAATTATCTAAGAAGTCCTGTGTTTTTCCATCTTGTATTATGAGAGCTTTCAATTTTTGCAGGCTTGCAAGTTTCTCGATGCTCAATGGTTCCCCAAGTTCACAGTAGTTGTAGCACAAAAGAATCACCACACCAAATTTTTCCAAGTCAATTCTCCAGACAATGTTCCACCTGGTAATTTGTTATCATTATTCACCAAAAATGTTTACATTTACTTCATTGAACTTATATGATATTCTTAATGTGCAGGGACTGTGATTGACAGTGGAATTTGTCATGCGAAGAACAATGACTTCTACACGTGTGCTCATGCGGGAATGATTGTGAGTTTTGATTCATATACATCTGTTTATATTTTATGCAAATTTACGATTTATAAATGTTAATTATATGGTTTACAGGGAACAACTTGGTGTACTCACTATCACGTGCTACACGATGAGATTGGCTTCTCTGCGGATGATTTACAGGAGCTTGTTCATTCTCTATCATATGTGTGAGTAAACTTTAACTGCCATCTTGTGACTTGTAACATTTGTATTAAATATGCTTTATTTTCTGTTGAACTTCATTATGCCACTTACTAACAAATAGACAGCCTGAATTTTCAGGTACCAAAGGAGCACTACTGCCATCTCTATAGGTAATGAACTTGCTAACATCTTTGCTTCCATATTCCTTTAGTCTCATCTTATGTCATCACTCTACTGCTATAATCATGTTCAAATGACAATGCAGATGTCCTGTCCAGTATGCCTGTTTTTCTGATTGAATTTTGATTTTCTTGTGAAGTACCAGTAATTTATATGCTTCTTTTTTTAATGCAACCCGACCAACCCAACCCAACCCGACCGACATTTGGTTGGGTTGGGTTGAATTTTAATCAAACCGATCGTGTTGGGTTGGGTTTGGGTTGGGGTAAAAATCGACCCAACCCACATCCACCCCTATTTGTATGCATTCCAAACACCACAAAGTAATGGCATCTGGGTTTGTTTAAATTTTGGTATGAATGAACCCGTTTTGTGTGTGAACCGCCCGAGAATTTCACCGTAATTGCAACACGGACCAATTAACGAATGATGATAACAATGAATTTATCTCCAGCAAAAATCCGTCGTCTTCACACCCTCCGCGTTATGAAGGCGACCAGTGCTTCACTTTCTCTGACATTCTCTCCGCCATTAAGAATCTCAGTTGTTGACTCAGGCGAATTCTAGACGGCGCGGATGATCCATATCTAGTTAAATCCCATCTAGTTAATTTTTCTAGCAAGAAGTCAAAACTTGTCCAGGTTTCTGTGTCTTTGAAATCTTCCAGTCTAAGTCGGCAGCACTCTCCAAAAAATAATAGGAATATTCATGGAACTTTTGGTTGAATACATTGTGGCTCTCCTCTCTGTTCTAAGATGTGGGGAGGCATTCATGCCTTTAGATCCCACTTGGCCAAAATCTAGGATATTATCAGGAGTATCTTTGTCAAAAGCCAATCTTATCATTGGGTGTGAATCTTCAATATGGGGAAAATTGTTGTCATCGAGCAGCATCGGACACTGTCTTGGGCAGCCCACGGCTATCCGTTTATTCGCCGACCGTGGGGCTGCGTGAAAAAAGAAATTGGGGCCCGACGTGCCACTAGAAGGGAGAGAAGCCTAGGGTTTGATTATTAGATCGTGTTTTGAGTTGTTTTTGGGATGAGGGCTCCTCCTACAATTTGTGATTCTTTGGGGGCTTTACATGCAATTATAATATTCTGAGCCCCTTCTTGCAATTAACACTCAAGGGGCAATTTGCAATTTTCAAAAGGATGTGTTGAATTTGAATTTTTTAAAGAGTAGTGCTATTCATAATATCTCACTGCAGCAGTCGCCCTATGTGGTACACACATGGCATGTGATTATTTGATGCATTAATGTGGTTGTTTGTTTACCACATTAATGCATTAAATACACACTTGACTGTGTGTGCCACATATGACGATTACTGCAGTGAGCGATTGCAAATAGCATTATTCTTTTTTAAATAGGATTTTTAAAATTTTATCCAAGTATATCTCAATTCGACCTAAAATTCAAATTGTATTTAAAATTGACGACTTTTATATTTTCGTTAAAATGATAATATATATTTAAATGATGCTATTTTTGTCCACTTGAATTTCACCTTTTATATATTGAAATTTTGTTGTCAATTTCGTTTCTCAATCACATATGAATTTTGTCTTTCACCAGTTGATAATTATGATTTGTTGAATAATTATTATTTTCTAATCGAATTTTTCTTTGGAAATATTTTGAAATAAAAATGGGTGGTAGCCAGTGGCACACTCATTGTTATTTAGATTTTCTCAACAAAAAAAAAAAATGAACGTTAGGATCGTAGATTTGAATTATTATATATGGTCTATTGCCCAAAAGTGTTATTATATGTGAAATTGGTATAAGACAGTTAACGAGTTTACTTAGTCTAGAAATCTCCTTCTGCCCAAAGGTGTTGTTATTTCGAAAATCAATCTGTTTTGTTAACTAACTTGATCATGTGTATTAAGAGTACCTTATAGCGTGTTATATTGTTAGCCCAAATGTGACTTTATAATAATGCATCTAGGCTCTTATCATAATAATGTTCATTTGATTTTTTACTTTAATTAGAGACTATCTAAGTAGATAGATACATTATCATCCATTGTTTGTATGCATTATGTTTGGATGATATTAAATATGTTATTTTATGTTTTTACAGTTTTAAATGCCTCAACTTTTTTGAGTCAATTGTCTGCTATTGAAACATTGACAGGGAATAATTATGTAAGATGGAAATAATACGTAGAAATAGCACTTGGTCTTTTGAGGTTGGATTTTGTAATGGAGAAACAGCTTTCGAAACCCACAGATAAAAGTCATCCCGAATATGTAGCTGAGTATGAAAAGTGGGAAACGACTAATAGACTTTCTTTGAAAATTATTAGGCGCTCCATATCCGATCCATTATGGGTGCTATTTCGGATAATGAAAATGCTTAAGGTTTTGTTGATGCCATAGAAGTGAGATTTGTTGAGTCTAATAAAGCTGAAACTGGAGATCTGATGGACAAACTGATGAATATTAGATATGATGATATAAGTGGTGTTCGGGAGCATGTTATGAAAATGATTAATATATCTTCTAAATTAAAGGCTCTTAAGATTTCCATTGTTGAGCATTTTCTAGTCTATCATATTCTGAATAGCCTTTCGAACCAGCTTAATTAGCTGAATGTCACGTATAATGCTCAAAGAGATAAATGGGATTTGAATGATCATATTGTTGTGTGTGCCCGAGAGGAGTATAGGTTGAGGGGTGAAAGTATCGAAACTATACAGTTAGCTTTTTAGCTACCACAGAACAAGTGGTCTTCTCATAACCATAAGTTTAAGTTCCCCAAGGAAAACAAGTACACTGCAATGATTAGAATAAAAATTTTAGAGGTCAGACTTCTGGTGGTCCCAAATGAACTATAAAGAAAAATGGTCAATGCAATTTATGCAAAAAGAAGGGTCACTGACAGAAAGATTGTTTTAAGTTTAAGACTTGGTTGGAGAAGAAGAAGAGTTCCGCATGTATCTCCTTGGCTTTAGTTTGTTTTGAATCTTCTTTTGTAGATGTTCCTTTGAATTCTTGGTGTTGGACTTGGGAGCCAGTATTCATATTGCGAATTCCTTGCAGAGGTTCACAAGCAAACAGAGACCAAGTGAGAATGAAGTAAGCATGTGCGTTGGGAATAGAGTTCAAGTGAAGGTTGAGTTCATAGGAGTAGTGAAATTATCTTTGGAGTATGGTTTCTCTCTTATTTTATAGAATACTGTTTTTATACCGACAATGAGACGGAATTTAATTTCTATATCGAAACTTGATGCTTCTGGTTTTGCCTTGAATATTGGTAATGGAATGGTTGAATTGTTTTATGATTCTCATTTGATTGGAAATTGCCTCTTATGTGATTGTTTATATAAATTATCTTTGGCTTCTTTTGGTGAAGTCTCATGTGTTAACCCAAGAATAACTAACCAAGAGGGAGGTAAATTGATTTTTAAAACTTTTTCGAAGAATTAATCTAAATCCAAGCAAGTAAAGACTAAATAGATTAATTCAAATAGTAATCACAAATATAAAAGCAATAAGTAAAGGGAAAGAGGATGCAAACGACATATTTGTGGAGGTTCGATCCAAAGCAATTATCTACGTCCCCCGTTACCAAGCTCTCTGGCACGAGCAATGTCTTTTCACTATGTTGATTGGCTTATGGTGCAATCCAACCCTTTACAACGCTTCCAATGACTTACAAACAAGGAGTACCGATCCTTATACTATGTTGAGCTTTACGGGACCTCAACACGACCTACTCTATTGAGCTTTACGGGGACCTCAATTTAACCCACATGGTGACTTACAACAAGGAGCACTGATCCTTATACAATGTTGATCTTTAAGGTATTTCAACACGACTCACACTTTATCAAAGTGATTTTATAATAAAATTCCTCTCTTGATAAATAATACAAACAAATTAAGTACTAAGAGAGGCTAACACTTCAATGAATAGTAATAAATGATAGCTCAAGTGTTAGATGAAAAACTTTGATGAATATAATGATTTTACAAGTTTAGTTCAATCAATCAAAATTTGAATATGAAGAAAAAGGAAAAGTGTATGCAATGTAAGTGGAAGAATCTTCTTCAAAAA
>CAIGRO010212362.1:0-33967 GCA_903798355.1 Fraxinus baroniana | reverse complement strand
TCCAATCGAATTGAACTATCAATTCATTAAAAACAGACAAACTCGAAGTTCTATGAAATTATTATTTTGCCTTCATCAAACCTAAACACGAACTTGATCATATTCCATATTAAGACTAGCCAAAAACTCATACAACCTTTCTCCTTCAATAAACCTTAATAAAGCAGTAGATCATCACTGCACTTTATCTTATTATTATGATAGTAATCGAGTTTGAGCCACAAAGCAGTCAGGGTATTATAATAATCCGTCACAGACAATGTACCTTGTTTGGTCGAATGAATTTTAGTCTTAATTTTAAGGATTAGTGCTACATCCTTCACCTTGGAATATGTTTTCTTCACTGTTTCCCAAATCTCCTTGGTTGTTGTTAAAAACATACAGTTCCCACTGATTTTTGGATGCATAGAGTCCCACAACCATGACATGATCAATGCATCTTCAAGTTCAACATCCCATGCTTCAAACCGTGGATCTTTAGTGCTTGGTGGCAAATTGATCAAATGATGAATCTTTCCCTTTCCTTTCAGTTTTGTACGAACAACTTGAGACCAAATCATAAAGTTGCTACCATTGAGACGATGAGCAACCTAAATCATGCCAAGTTAATTCAAACATGCACCTGCAGCTTCAGTTGTTGCTGCCTTTGACGTTTCTGATATCGTGGACATAGTGATGTTTGGTAGATGAGATCGAAAAAGATTAGGTTGAAGGGAGATTGGCAATGAAGGCCACTGGATAACTGAAAATATTTCTAGGCAATTGAGGGAAAAAAAAAAAACTCTAATTATTCTCTGATACCATGAAGGTTTTGGGAATTAATCTCTCATGATATATTTCTTTGTGTATTGTCTTACATTTATAGGAAAAAACTATACTTGATTCTAGGAACTGATAAAAAAAAAATATAACTGAAAGATTTAGATATATCAAAATATGAACAAACTAAAACGAATTCCTAGATATGTGGGATTCAATTTGACTCCATGTTTGACTAAATCAATCCAGATCTGCAATAGCATCCTTAATCTCTTCCAAACAAATATCCCTAACAAGGGATTCTACGTATTGCAAAGAGAGTAATGGCCCTTCATTAAAAATATTACGATTGATGGGATCACATGTAGTATTTGTCTCAAGCAAGTTTTGATAGTAGCTTATAAATTCAACTGCCACCTCTATTTGTGAACTCGTTGGAGTCCCATTCTCCTTGATTACAGCAACAATGAAATTTCGCTTCGCATTTCTTTTAACCAAAGAGTGGAAGCATTTCGAACATTTATCACTCTTGCTCAAATACGTACATTTGGCTTGTTGGTAGTAGAAGTTTCTCTCTGCATAACAAATACCTACGACTTGTTTTCGAAGAGATGCAACGGTTCTTTGCAACTTAATATTCGTCGTATGATCATGTAATTCCATTTGAGAAACCTTAAGATCATTTCTAGTTTTATCAGCATGAACAGAAATGTGAGAAATGTTCGTGGTACTAAGTTCCTTCAATTTTTCCTTGAGTCTCTATAACATTTTACTCAAAGAAAACTGCTTCGTGCCATTGATATGCTGATTCCAATTAGAAGACACTACATTCTGAAATTCTGAATGAGCTTTCCACATATTGAAAAATTTAAAATGTTTGCTTCTATGCACACCTTTCTGTAAAAGTGAAACAATGCATAATGAGTGATTCGAGAGATAGCCAGCTGGTTGAAAATTTGCTAAGGCATGAATTCATGATTATTGCCAAAATTCATTGACCATAGCTCTATCGAGCTTACTCCAAACTGTAGATATACTGTCCACTAAGTTTTTGGACCAAGTATAATAGCATCCAATGGATCTCAAGTCTGTAAGACCCGTATTCAAACAACAATCAGCAAAGTCCCCAATCTCATATGGGTTATCTCCACTCCATTACATCGTTCCTCAAGACGAAGTACATTATTAAAATCACCCATGATTATCCAAGGTAATGTACATGTATCTCCAAAATCAATCAAGTTACTCCATAAATTCCTTTGAGTAACAATAGAATGGAAACCATAAACAAAACTTAAATGGAATGTGACAAAAGTTACCTTACAGGTTACTTCACAATGTATAACATGTGGGGCAGCTTCTAAGACACAAAGGTCCACTTTTGCATGGTCTCATAACACCAAGATTCTTCCTGTTGGATGGAAAAGAAAGTTATAAGTATGTCTCCACCCATTGAATTTGTTCCTCATGATCCGAGTTAACTTTTGTTGGTTGACTTTCGGCTCCAAAACGCCAATAATATCGATACATTGTTGCTTAATGAGGTGATGACCCCATTTTGTTTTAGGGGCATACTGAAACCCCTAATGTTCTACGATGCAATTTTCATGATGATATAAAAAGGGTATTACCCCTCTTTTTATCCTTCTTTTGTTTAACTGGTTGCATATCAGGCTTTGCTATAAGCTTATCATTGTTTGTCTTCGATGTTGGGACTTCAAGAACTGTATTTGTGCCATATAAGATGGGTGTTTCAAATTCTGCTCCTGTCTTATTTACATGCACTTTATTACTTGGAATAGGCTTTGGAGTAATACTCCTTAGCATTTGACCTTTGATTGCAAGGACTGGTTTATTCTTCTTACCCACCTCTATGAAAGGGACATCATCCTCATTTAGTACAAATTGAGAACCTTGTTCTATATTAACCTTGCTAATGGAATTTGCATTTCAAGATTGAATAACATTCTAGTCAATCAGATTTGATGTTGTAATAGCTATTTCTAGCACACAGTCCCGTTCAATTTATGCCTCGCTTGGATAACCAACAATGTTCTGACCGTCATTAGTTGACTGAATTAAACCCCTAATAATGTTCTGATATGTCACTATTGTATCTATTGCGAGCACACAATTTTGTTCCATTGTTGCCTTGCTTAAGTTTCCATTAATGTTCTGACCGTCATTAGATAACTGACCTGAGCCCCCAGCAATACTTTATGTACATCAATCTGTATTCCTGTTTTCTTTGCCATATACTTAGGAGAAATTACTTGCTTATGGTTAGCAAGAACAAATTTTCCTTTGCATGCATCATTTTTGTGCCCAAAACTTTTGCAAGTGGAACAGAATTTGGGCTCATGCTCATAAGAAACTAGCTAATTCCTGACTTTACCTCTTGGAAGTTCCATCTTAACTGGGCGAACCAAATCCTTTAAGGCGTAAACCTCAGCAAGAATTTTGGCAAAAGATATCCATCCTTTTGTTGTAGTGAGCAAATCCGTCGTGATCGGTTTACCAATCTTTGTTGCAATATTACTCAATTCATTGGGTGTCCAAAAATTCAATGGCAACCCCGGTAGTGTTACCTAAATCGGTAGAGTGCTAATATCACAATCATTGAACTCAAAGAATGATGGTACATTTTTCATCATCAACGGTCTACCATACACAAAATATGGACCTCCTTCAATCACTTGAGATTTGTCATTGGAGTTTTCGAATTTGAACACAAGCCATCCACTTTGATGAACAAAGTATTGGTATTCAACTCCTTATTTATCACACATTTGCAATAAGGCTGTTTTACCAGGGAATCGTCTAGCAAAGTATCCCACCAAACAGTAGCCCCATGCTGTTTGATCATTATCAATATCCTCTTCATCATAAACCAGAATTTTCAATAGGTTTTCATAGGATGTGAGCTTGAGTCCATTCTCACGCTTGCGATTTTCCTTAAATAAATTTGCCCACGGAGCTTTGGTTGCTCCAGATTTATTTTCATGAGCAATATGGCTAGCTTGATGTACTGCATTTGAGCCTTCTTTCGATTCTATGTCTTTATCACCCAGTGTTTGGGATATACTTGGTGATTTCATATTAGCCTAGTCAGATTCCTCCCAAAATGTCTTCGTAAAATCCACGAATTTAGATGAAGACTCTCCTTGTGCAGGAAAATCATTTGACTTAGACCTAGCCACGTTTGGAAAATCTTCAGAATTTTTTGTAAGTGCTAGAAAATCGTCAGAATTTTTTGTAAGTGCTAGAAAATCGTCTTAGATTAAGACATCCAGCCTGCAATTAGGCTACTTACCTTCCTGATTGGTAGCCTTTCCAACTGTGGGATTTGGTAACTTATCAAATGATATTGGTAACCTCCCACCGTTATGGCTATTTGACTTCTTTCCCATAATATGTTAAATGGGAAAAATGGAAATCCTGCAATGATAGCCTAGAATCTCGCACTTTCCAAAGAATTTTTCGGCACCATCCAAATTTCGACTCACCAAACTGGTGTTCAAAATCTGCAGAAACAGTAAGAACAATGAATTTCAATGCACTCCAAGAATTGGAAGAACTTCTAGCACTTTTGCACCAGGAGAACAACAGAATGAAATCTTACAAGTAGAATATCAAAATCGTTCCAAAACCAAGCACCTTAACAAGATATTTACTTGATTTAAAACTTTCACCCAATGAATAAGGTAAAATTCAAATTTAGATCAAGAAATTCTGAGGTTATGGTCACGGATTTTTCCAAAATTCTAAAGAATCTTCAAAAACTTGGAGAAAAACCACATAGATCTGGATGAAAGTTAGAGAGTATATCTCAATACTAATTAAAATCAGAAAACCAAGTATCAATTATGATTATCACTAAGAAATAATGTAGAAAAACCAAGAAATCTATCAAGGAAAGTGTGCACCAAGTGGAACTTTCTCTCACTAGGTTGAAAGCATCTCTCTCTAAATCACTTGACTGAAAGCTTTATATTACTTATGTCATGTCCAATTAATAACATGTCATCCATATATAACAACAAATAAACTATCACATTATTCCCATCATTCTTTTTAAAGTGTAACCAATGATCAAATGCACTACTAATAAAACCAAGAGATGCAAAAAAAAGTACCAAAACTTTTATACTAATGTCTAGATGATTGTTTAAGCTTATACAACTATGTTTCTAACAAGCACACGTGATCATGTTTCTTCTCATCTATAAAGCTTTGTGGCTGACTCATATAGATAGTTTCTTCCAAGTCCCCATGCTACATTCATTTGTTCAAGTTCAAAAGTATAATGAGGAACCAATGCAGGCTACCATTAGGTACTCTTGGAACTAATCCAAATGTGCTCTAAGATGTATGAGTATTCAAAACAACTGGTTGCCCACTCTTTGCAAACAGAGACTAGAAGGAACATATCCGGTTGGACCAATTGAGATGCAACGTCAACTGAGCCGAAAATGGAATCATGCAGACCCTAAAAACCAGGTTCCCTTCTCCTACCCCTAGCAGGGCCAGCTTCAGTGGAGAGTGATTGGTTCCCCTGGATTCTTTGGTTCAAATCAAACGAAACTCTGGAAAATGAAGCCCAGTTTGGATGTTTCTTTTCAAGTCTTATAGGAAATCCCTTCTCTGAAGCAATGATATAACTCTTTCAAGTTTCGCTTGATTTAGAATCAGTTTTCCAATAAGATTGTCCATTTTTGGAGGGTTTTTTCCAATTTCTATATGGTCGTCAAAATTTCATCTGGAGCTTCTCACTCAGAAAATTGAGTGTCTCCTGTTTACGATGCTTATTGTTATGACCATCATCATCCTCACCTTCACTGATTTTCTTTCTCCTAGGGATCTCGGGAACAATAAGGTGAAAGGCCTCACTTTCTAGGAGCTTTTAGCTCCATGAAATCTTGTGAATGAAAAAAATTATCAATATGGCATCAATTTTCTATTCTTCTAGGTCCAACGATGTAACTTCATTGCAAATCAATTTGCTGAAGGTCCAGTACAAGGAAGGGAATAAGGTAATAACAAAGTGCAGGCAACGAAGAAAAACAAGTTAGGACCAAATCACCTGACACAAGTACAATAGCCAAAGTATCAGTAATTTCAACCATTATAGTAACACAGAGATGACAGATCCATTTCCAATACTTCAATTGGCACCATAGCATTTAATAATCACAGAAGCAGCTTAGACCGTTTCAAAACCATTTAATCATTGTCAATACATTTCTCTGCCAAGGAGCATTGCTTATTTGTTTATTATTTAAAAAAGGCAAAGAATGAAATCAATAATTTATTGGGACAAAACTAGAGTTCTTGCTGCAGTCATGAGATTGGATGATCCATTAGCTAAGTAGATTTTAACAGGAAAAATAAAATTTATTTGTAAGGAGCCTCTGTTTGAAAAAACCATTAAACGGGCAGTAATAGACATGAGAAGTTAGACAACTGGGATGGATAAAATATTAGAGAAACTAGATCACAATGCAATTATTATAGGAGAAGCATTCCTTTAGAAAACAGAAGTAATTAAGAGATTTCATCGATCATGCATTAATGTTGCTCTAAAATATTCCATGTCTACTCTAATATAAATTAATAAGTCTCAACTCTAAGCAACTGTGAGTCAGTTTTAATCAAGATTATACAATACAATCCAACATAAATTGCTATCATTTTCACACTATCGAAATGTCTGAAATTTGTAGGGACACACCCAGCTCGATGAATTGAATATCGATACTAAACATTTATGAACCCTAATACCTATGGACCCATCACAAAAATGGTATGCAAGGGAAAGATACAAATGTTTGCTGCCAATGAAGGAAACATTTCATTTTGAACAAAAGCTAGCTGAAGGAAAATATAGAGAAGATGCTTTTATTTAATCGGATAATCCAATGACGGAATGAGAGAAATTACTGAATATATAGACACAAAGGAAAAACCATTGCCCAATAGCCAGCAGACACTTCATCAAAGTAAAATGACACTTAACAGAAAATAGAAAGAAGAAAACGTAAAATGAAAAACACGCCTAATAACTAACGGCTACTGCTGTATGTATTTCTTGCAACCAACAGAAATTGAAGCTGATTAGCTTATTCTTCCATTATTCTTTTATCCCCCCTCAAGTTGGAATTGGTGTAAATCACCCAATCCCTACTTGGAAAGAAGATGAGTAAATTGAGGGCAAGCAAGAGGTTTGGTGAATAAGTCCACAAACTGGAGGCTAGATGGAACAAATTTAGGTGATATAAAACCAGACTTGAACTGATTCCTGACAACATGACAATCAATGTCTAGGTGTTTAGTTCGCTCATGGAAAATCGGATTAGTCGTGATGTGTAATGCAGCCATGTTGTCGCACCAAAGTGGACTAGACGTAAGTAAGGGAATCTGAAGATCATTTAAAATGTATGAGATCCACTGCATTCACAGACAGTGCTTCCCAACTTCTATACTCTGCCTCGACTGAAGAACGAAAGACAGTAGGTTGTTTTTTTTATTTTCCAAGATATCAAAGCTGATGTCAGAAAAATACAATAAGCTGAGCAAATTTCTTGTATCGAGACAAGATCCCCAGTCTGCATCAGAATATGCCTCGAGATGAAACGAATTCTATGCAGGGAAAAAAAGACCCTTGGAAGGACATCCCTTGAGATATCGGAGCAGATGCAAGGCTGTCTCCCAATGTTCATGACGTGGAGCATGAACGAATTGGCTTAGTTGCTGAACCCCATAGGTAATATCAGGTCTGGTTAAGTTTAGATAAAGGAGATGCCCAACCAACCTTCTGTACTTTTCTAGATCAGATAACAAGGTACCATCTAAGGCTATTAACTTCGTGCCCTTTGGTATAGGAACATGAGAAGGTTTGGCTCCAATGAGTCCTGCATCTTGAATGAGATAAATGATGTATTTCCTCTGATTAACATACATGCCATCTGCACTTCGGGTAATTTCCAATCCCAAGAAGTATTTTGCATAGCCCAGATCTTTGATAGTGAACTTTTGGTGTAAGAAATTCTTTGCCTCAATAATATCTTCTTCATTTGAACCCTTGATGAGTACATCATCAACATATACCAAGAGAAAAAGAGCTCTATGGGAAGAGTGCTTAGTAAATAGATAATGACCATGAGCTGACTGATGGAAGCCATAACTCTGGAGCTTGAGACATAATTCTGTATTCCATTGTCGTGAGGCCTGCTTCAAACCATATAGACTTTGCTTGAGCCTACAAACCTATCCTGGTAATGCCTTGTGATATCCCTTAGGTGGCTGTATAAAGACCTCCTTATCCAATAAACCATGGAGGAAAGCACTGTTAACATCCAGTTGGTGAATGTGCCATCCTTTTCCAGCCACAGTTGCCAAAAGAATTCTAACTGTAACAAGTTTAGCTATAGGTGAAAAGCTGTCAAAATAATCAATTCCTTGAAGCTGAAGGTATCCTTTTGTAACAAGCATTGCCTTGTATCTATCCACCATACCATTTACATGGAACTTTATTTTGTATACCCACCTTGAACCAATGGCTTTCTTGTTAGGTGGAAGACTAACTAACTCCCAGGTTTGAGTAGTCTCCAGTGCATCAAGTTTTTGCTACATAGCTTTGATCCAAACTTAACTTTTGCTAGCTTGATTATATGAACCAGGTTCCTGAGCAATTGATACATTTGCCAGAAATGTACTATATGGAGGTTTAAGAAATGAAAAAGCATTATAGGAAAAAGTAGGTGGAGTATACCCGGTATGAAGTGAAGGGACCCTTTTGCAGCCTGAACTAGCACCAGCAGTTGGCAAATCCTGTGTGGTAGTGATATTGGTAATATAGTCTTGTAGCCAAGATGGTTGTGATTTAGGTCTAGTACTGTGTCTGATGACAGGGATAGGCAATTCAGGATGAGGAAAGGATTCAGAACAATTTTCAGATGTGGATTGACTTTCTAGGAAAGGAACTTGGATGAGGAGAATTGAATCTGAGGTGATAGCAGGTGTAATCGAGACGTCTTGATGTGTTTTAGTAAAAGGTAAAACATGTAGTGGATCCATAGCAATATCATTTTGTAAACTTGCTACATCCTGATCGTCATCAATCCTATGAAACAGAGGTAAAGAGGGATAGGGATTTTCTGATAGATTATGCCTAAAGGGAAAAATTGATTCAAAAAACTCAATATCCCTGGAGATATGTATTTGCTCAGTATCAATATCAAACACCTTAAAGATCAGGGCTGTATCCAAGAAAAATACATTTGTGTGACCTTAACTCGAACTTGGTTTTATATGGCTTGGTATTTGCAATGTAACATAAGGAACCAAAGGTTTTGAACAGGGAATAATCTGGTTTGTGTCCAATAGTTTTTCAACTTTAGAACCTGGGTTGGAAGTCTGTTAATTATGAATGTAGCCATTAACAAGGAATATATCCAGAATTTTTTAGGCAAACAGGCTTAGAACATGAGGGATCTAGCAATTTGGAATAGGTGTTTGTGTTTTCGTTCTACCATCCCATTTTGCTGAGGTGTGTAGACACATGTTCTATGGTGAATGATGCCAAGCATTTGGAAGATATTTTGACATTCATGACTAAGAAATTCAGTCCCATTATCTGTTCTTATGCATTTAACTCTTTTACTGAATTGTGTTTCCACCATTCTAAAAAATTTATCCAAAGTCTTAGCAACCTGTGTCTTATGCATAAGCAAGAATGTCCAAGTAGACTGACTGAAATCATCAACTATGGTCTGCATATAAGGAGTAGTAGTAAGTGAAAACTGTTTATAAGGCCCCCAAAGATCAACATGAATAAGTTCAAAAATGGCCTGTGTATGAATTGTGCTGATAGAAAAAGGACTCATTTGCTGTTTGGCCTTATGGCATACTTCACAATCCAGAAATAAATACAGCAGTAGCCGTTAGTCGTTAGGCGTGTTTTTCATTTTATGTTTTCTTCTTTCTATTTTTTGTTAAGTGTCATTTTACTTTGATGAAGTGTCTGCTAGCTATTAGGCAATGGTTTTTCCCTTGTGTATATATATTCAGAAATTTCTCTCATTTCGTCATTGGATTATCCGATTAAATAAAATCATCTTCTCTATATTTTCCTTCAGCTAGCTTTTGTTCATGGAATCAGAGCGGGTAAAATCCAGAAATGTCTAATTGAAAACTAATTGATTAGCTGAAGAAGAAATGACACAAAATACATCCGGATTAGAAACTGAGAATGAAGCTGCAGAAAATGAGTATTCAAATAGAGATCCATTAGATCTTCAAAATTCAGATCATCCTGGTATGATTTTAGTTACTTCAGTACTGACTGGTAGAAATTACCTTAGTTGGAGTAGATCTATCATCATAGCTTTAGGAACTAAGATGAAATTGGGTTTCATTGATGGAAGGTGTGATAAACCTACAGAGAATGCGTCTAAAATCGAACAATGGATCCGGGTAGATTGTATGGTTAGGTCATGGTTATTGAATTCTATTGCCAAAGATATCGTGGAGGCATTCATCTATACTAAATCAGCAAAGGACCTTTGGTTAGAATTGAAAGAGAGGTATGGTGAATGCAATGGCCCTATGTTATATCAGATACAAGGAGAAATCAGCAGTGTTTCACAAGGAGTTTTGACAATTGAGAAATATTATACCAAACTTAAAAAACTTTGGGACGAGTTAACATGTTTGATGCCAATACCTATCTGCACTTGTACAGCATCTAAGGAGGTTGAAGATCTGACTGCTTCCAATCAGCTGATGTAATTTCTAATGGGATTGAATGATACTTTTGATAACATTAGGAATCAAGTGTTGGTAATGGATCCGCTTCCCCCTGTCAACAAAGCATACTCCATGGTGCTAAGAGTTGAAAAACAAAGAGAGGTACACAACATTTTCCCTGATTCAAATGATAATACAGCAATGTTAGCTAAGTACATGGACTATAGGAGAGACAATGGAAATATAGGTGGTTTTAATAGAAATGCAGCGAGGTTTGGTACTGGCAGAGGAAACAATAGGAGATTTGGTAATGAAAAGGAACTATATCACTACGATCATTGCAATATAAAAGGCCATACAAGAGATGGATGTTTCAAGTTGATAGGATATCCAGATTGGTTCAAAATGCCAAAGAAACAGAGGTCTAGAATTTTCGGAGATAGCCGGTTTACAGCAAATATGGTTAACACACCCCTGGATCTTGAGGATTCTCAGTACAATCAGAACAAAAAAATGGATATGACAACATCTACAGACTTAGCTAATTTGGTCACACATGAAGTGCTAAAAGTCTTAGAAAGAAAGAGGATGATGGAGCTTGAGAATAAGGTGAACTTTGCTCACATTAGAGATTGAGTTCAGATTATTCATTTTTTGCTATGTTTGAGCATGTGAAACTAGGGACTTGGATAATAGATACAGGAGCCATCAACCATATTTGCATCGATTTGAACCTAATGACTAACGGCTACTGCTGTATGTATTTCTTGTGACCAATAGAAATTGAAGCTGATTAGCTGATTCTTCCATTATTCTTTCACATTCCCACACCTATTCTATACCCCTTCCGAGTAATGTGCAAATAGATGAATATATAAGAATCACAGAAACAACAAATGACCAAGCAAAATGAAAATCCCCATACACACACTTGCTAATTTCTCTGAAATGATTAATTACTCCACATTGCCCGACTACTGCCGCACGGTGTCCCTTTCTTTTTGGATCACAAAATCATCAAATGACCATGCAAAATGAAAATCCCCACACACACTTGCTAATTTCTCTGAAATGATTAATTACTCCACATTGCCCGACCCTGTTTCACGGGGGTCCCTTTCTTTTTTGTACAAAAAGGGACATCGTGCGATAGTAGTCTGCTCCGCTAGACTACCTTCCATCTTCCCTCGGTCGTTTGGCCGAAGTTAGGCAAACTACGACTGCGATAGGGTCAAAGGGCTTAAGTAAAGCTACGATCCTTGACACCAAGTCTATGTACAAAGAATATTAAAATGAGTGGGAGAAAATCAGTTTTTAAAAATGGAATTCAGACCGTGACTTAGTGATATTGTGGATCGACTGAGCCTAGGGTTTGTAGATTAAAAAATTCAAAAAATGATAGATTTAGTTATCTTCAATCTTTAAAGAGTTGAGATATTATATGGGAACGGTAAAGAGTTAAAGATGGCAAAATATTCCATCCTTGTCCGACTTCAAATAGGTTTAGAATTTTCTGTCCCGTCTGACAATTAAAATGGAGATGAAACATTTTGTCATCCTATTCTCTCTCTACTCTAAGTTTATCTTTTATGTATTTACTTGTCAATTTTGCACTCTCTCTTTTCACATACCCCGTTCTCAACTTACTCGTGTAGCCTCTATGATTCTATCCCTTTTCACCCCACCTCTACAATTGAGGTTTTTATGTGAGGAACTAAGAGGGTATTAAAGGGATGAGAGGAGACAAGGACAGCGAGGAAGGCATAGTGTACAAGTGAAGAAATACAATTTAGCCCTTGTTTGATCCCCATTTTTCTTTCTCCTCTTTTCAACATCAATAAAAATAATATTACACGCAAATTCAAAATTTTCCTTATTGTATAACTAAACATTTTTCATCAATCTACTAAAATGCATTCTCCACAAAAAGGGGCCTCAAACAGGGTGTTAATATTAATCACATTGTTTAGAATAGTAAAATATTATTAAAAATATGAAAAATAACGAGAAATTAATTTGATGCTATAATCAACATAAGTTTTTAATTTCCTATCAAGTACATATTGAAACCTTAAAATTACGATGCTTGTAAGTTGTGTACAAATGAGGAAATGTGAAAGAGCAGATATACAATTAAAAAGGAGAAAAAAGAAGAAAGGTGTAGCAAGGAAAAATATCCTCAATTTACAAAAATATGATAGGAACTAGGCCGGAACCGGAGGTACCGATCCAATTCCAAAACAAGAAATTAGGATCCGTAATCAAGAATTGATAACCGACTGGGGGTTCGGCTCGGTTCTTGGTTCCTAAACTAGAATCGTGATACCCGAATATAACCAATTTTTTATTTACAATTTATAGGCCGGTAAAAAAAAAAAAAAATACAATACCTAAAAACCCTAATTTAGGTCGTAATTATTCTAAAACTCTAAACTTTAACTATGGCTAGATATGATCCGGTTCGGTTTTGAAGAGAATCGAACCGATCCAAAATTTTCGGGTATTTAATAAATGGAACCGTCGAGTCTAAATATAATTATGGAACCGTTCGGATTCGGTTCCGTTCAGTTCGATTCGGTTCGGTTTCATATCATAATTAAATTTTTTAATATTTACAATAACACTATATAAATATAACTAATTATTTTCGGGTATTTAATAAATGGAACCGTCGGGTCCAAATATAATTATGGAACCGTTCGAATTTGATAGTTCCGTACCATAATTAAATTTTTTAACATTTACAACAACACTACATAAATATAACTAATAACATGTTCATTCATAACTATTACAAATTAACGTAACTCAATATAAAAACATATAAATAACAATCTATCCAATAAGATTAATTCAATATATACAAATACTAAAAAGTAGTTATTAATACTAAAATATCGGTGATCCATATCAATAATTCATTTGTTTCAAGCAGCTTACATAAAAAAAATGAAATACAAATTAAAATTTATAAACATAAAATATTTTTAAAGGTTGGTAATACTTACCAACTATTTGATTTAATAAAATGCTTGACTTGTCATAGTAAGAAACTTTACAAGCATAATTGAAAAAGCACGATTAACAANGTCATAGTAAGAAACTTTACAAGCATAATTGAAAAAGCACGATTAACAAACACAAATAAACTAAAAATTGTTCAACTAATAAGATTTAATAAAAAAATAAAATATATATTTATTACCTAATTTATTTACTATTTTGTTTAGAAAAAATTAAAATAATTTAATTACTTCAATATAAAAAATTAAAAAAATTTATTTAGATTCGGTTCTTCAATTCTTGGCCTAAAACTGAGAACCGAACCGAACCCATCGATTTTCGATTCAGACACTCGTTCGGGTATTTAGTTTATGAAGAACCGCTCGATTCGATTCGGTTCGATTCGGTTCAGGAACTTTTGTCCAGCCCTAACTCTAACCCTAAGAAATTAAGACCGCCTTAATTTTTTGCCTCTCGCTTGACATCAGATTTTTCATTTAAGAGGTTGGTGCATGTTAATCTAAACAGTTTGAGCATTTATGAATCAAAAAATTCAAGTTAGGTTGTGGTATAAGTTGATAAATCAAAGCATTCGTTCATTACATTTCGAGCTTTTTACTTTCTTGCTTATTTACAGACTTAATTGATCTTTTAATTTTTTTTTTATAATACATGATAATTGAACTTGGGATGTGATATACATTTTAAGTTATCTTGAGTTCGTGATTTTCTTTGAAATATATTTTTTTCTTTTTTATTCGAACAAAGTGAGTTCAATATGTGAACTGCAATTTCTTGATACTATATAATTATATATCTAATTAGTGTGTGTGTGTGTGTAATTCTTTTTAAGAGTAGAAGAATTTAAACATTGTCCATAATTAAATTATAGGCTCTCGCATGCCTCACTTATGGATCATATATTTTTAAGATTTATTAAGAAAAAGGAATTTCTCGACAAATTGTAATTTATTTTTTAACGTTTTAATTTTCTTGTCTTTTCGTGGTTTTTAGTTTTCACTGTTTTGCTTCTTGAAGATTTTTGAGCTGAATTTTCTCCGTTGCACAAATATTGTCGAGTAGTAGCGTGTTAGATATATGTACTAAAAGACCTATATGAAAATGTGATGTATATAAAAAATGTTTATAGATAGAACTGAACCTGAACCGACGATTCGGGTTTAGGTTTGGTCCAGTAATTACAAAGACCCAAATGGTTCCATTTAAGAAATATCCGACGTATATTGGGTGATTCCGGTTTTTGAAATACCCAGACCGACTCGACCAGACGCCCAAGCCTCTAACAGGAACAAAATGACGCACAATGAGAAAAAACAAGCATTTGCCACTTTCTAGCAAGGTAGGTTTGAAAATACTTCAAAACCTTAACATAAGCGCGAAACACAAAAGAAAACCTGTCACCGACCAAACCAACCACGTGCAGGCTGGCCTTCCCCATCGTTCATCAGTTTGTCTAAGACCACGTTCAAATCAACTGACTGTCCATTCTCTGTTAACTTCCGAACTGTTGCCCTCACGAGATCTCGTGAAAATCCCATAGTTGTAACTTTGTCAATCACGTCATCAATAGGAACCCTGTTTTCGGTACCAACAGACCCTGAATCACCACCTACCGCAGAGACAACAGGTGGCACATGAGGTAATATCCGGCCACAAGGGAGTTGGGGATAACCACTTCCACAGTTCCGGCCAGGAGAAGAAAGTTGCTGCAATTTCATAGATGAGCTGCTGTAAGAATATAGTTTCCGGGGCCCAGATGATGGGCCATAAGAACCAGGATATCCTGGAGTCAGTTTGCTAGATGGAGGCTGATACATGTTGTCAGGAGGCCCATAAAATTGTTGTGTGGGATGAGAGAGTGGTGGACGAGTGCTTGGCTGGTAAGTTTGGGGTGGTATATACTGTGTTTCTTCATGATGATGACCCAATGCAGGCTGAGGTTGAGAGGGATTAACAGCCGATAATACATGGTGGGGTAGAGGTGGAGGTGGCTGAGAGTACTGTGGCTGTAGTGGTGGAGAGGAAGGCAGTTGCTGATGCAGTGGAGGTACTTGGTCCTGCTGACTCGGGTTTTCTGGACTTTGGCCAGGTGGTGGGAAGTGAGACTCCCTCTGAGCGATGGAGGAAGCTTGGTTTTGGGGGAAATGGTTTGGAAGCTGAACCTGAGGTTGTCCATCCTGCTGGGGAGGCAGTGGAGGAGGAGCATTTGGTAGAGCAAGGACTGAAGGTGGCTGTACAGAAGGAACAGTAGGAAACTGCTGGTGAGAATTCTGAGATGTCGAAATTCCAGTCTGCATCGAATCTGCACATGACGTGTTGTCGGTTTCCACTAGTTGCCCGACCTTCGAAACTTGCAGTTTTGCCATCTGCAATTGAGCTTCCACTATTTCTTGTTTATCCATAATAACGTGTACACCAGTTTGCACCTGCAAGCAAGTTTTTTGGAACCAGAAAAAATACAGGATGCTCAAATCAGTATAACCATGTTGTAAATGTCAATGATGAAATTAAAGCATTAAATTAAACACAATAAGATGGTACTAACTAATAAGGGTAATGAGAGAATGGAAAACTACCCAGAAATCAGGTTCAACCATTCAAATACTGAAGTATAATGCACAATTTTAAGCAAGTAGTTAAATTTCAGCCTAGCTGTCTCCAGATGAAAACTCTCCTACTTTTGCTCTCTTCCCTTGCTTCAAATCTATGCCTATGTACGTTTACATAGATTCAGACGTAAAGGCAGTTAAAATCTAACTGCCTCTGCATTGTTTTAATTCATAGATTATACTCTACTAACTTAACTATCATACAAGACGTAGTATACATTACAGTATGTGATAGTCGTGCAATTCCTCTTTCTTTTCTGGATACGTTAGAATAGATTTCATACTCGTACTTCTTTTTCTTATTTAATATTGTCAAGTAGTATCGAATTAATTGCAGTAAACATGCCATAAAAGTTTCGGACTTGAAACATTTTAAACACTTGGGTTGTGTTTGGTATACTGAATTAGATCGTGTTAGGAATTATGTATATAATTAGAATAGAGATAATATGTAGATAGTACTAGGGTGGATTATGGTGGATAGTGCTTTTTAATTTTCTATTCAAAAGAATGTTATTTGCACTATCTTTCTTAAGCTAACTGGATAACATAATACTCAGAGCGAGGAGGTGGGTTTAGACCGGATAAGAAAGATAGTGTAATTATCATTCTTTTGAATGAAAACCATCCACCTTAATATGCCCATAATACTATCTAACTAACAATATCTCCTCTAATTATATGCATAATTTCAAGCACAGTCCAATTAGGATTGCCAAACATGGCCTTAAGGTTCTAACTCAGGTAGCTGGAGACAATGGTTGCACAAGGATAAATCTTGTTAAAAAAAAGTGTGAATGGAAACCCTGGTCACAAGGACTGTAAGCAAATAATATTCCAACGTATCAAGTTGATGGTACAAAGCATGCACCTCCGAACTAGTCCTAAGTAAACCGGCACAAATAAGATACCTCTCTGACAATATTCTCCATCTGTCTCAATTTTCCATCAGTGCTTCTGTGATTGTCCCCAACAGACAACTTCAGATCATCCATCAAGCTTTCAAGGTTGCGAGTCTTGGTCTCCAACTGCAACAGTCGTGCAGTGACACCATCCAAAGCATGCATCAGATGATTAACATACTTCTTCATTATTCTATCAATCTCAGACAACAAAGACTCATTGAAGACTTCGTGGTCTTTCTCCAAAATGACTTTGGCAGGTTCATTGACATCGAGAGAACTGTAATTCTGAACAGACATGGAAAGTTCCATAAGAAAATTATGACAAGATTGTTCAAAAACACCATTTAGCATGTAATTACATGTTTCTAATATTATCCTAATTCCAAGTTTTCCCCCTTTTCCGAAACAATAGAAAAGATAAGGAAGAAAATATAATCCCAATTATGTGTCATATTACAAGATTAGCTTCACTCTACAGAAGCACCAATTAATCTTTTTTGTTAATTCGTTCTTAGCTTCTGTGGAATCTTAGTTAATCATCCCGTTTCTTAACACTGAATCTCCCATTTAAGAAAATCCATAAAGGACACTGAAAT
Source organism: Fraxinus baroniana (assembly GCA_903798355.1). NCBI lineage: Eukaryota > Viridiplantae > Streptophyta > Magnoliopsida > Lamiales > Oleaceae > Fraxinus > Fraxinus baroniana. Next base: position 16,327 of record CAIGRO010212362.1, on the reverse strand, counting down.
CTTTAATTAATAAAATAAAATACTTACGAGGTTTGTTTCCCAGGAAGTCCTAAATAAATAATCCTTGAACAAATAGAAATAACAAATTCCTTTACAAAGTGTACTATATTTCTCCACAACGCGTGAACAGAACTATACACAATCATTTCAAGGAACATAAAAACGATTTCAGGAAGCGCCAACCAGGCAAAAATTATTCAATGAACCATAAAAACCCTCAACAGCAATCATAAAAAAAAAAAAAAAAATCAAATTCTCCCAAACCCGATTAAATTACCCTCAATATTCTCTTTAATATTATCACTCGTTTAAGCTTTTAATAATCAGAAGAAATATAATTCATTTTAACATTTCCAACTCGATATAATTCATAAAAATGACAGTATCTACATCACCCACCAATCAAACCCTAAGTATTTCAAGACTCATATATACAATACATGCATGTGCATATATAAGGAGATGTTAGAGAGAATACTCTGATGGAAGAGGAATTAGTTTTGGAATCAGCAACGTTGCGCTCCCTGGGATAACCACCCAAATTTCCGCAAGCAATATTCGCCGTCGTCGGCGGCCGCAATGATGAACCTCCGGCAGGACGAATAGGCATAAAATCGTAGCTCGGAACGATGCCGTTTTCCTTCCGATGATCGTCCAACTGGTTCTTCGTCAAACTGATGAAATCAATGTCCCTACTACTGCTGTTGTTACCACTATGAGAATTCGCAAGATCCCTTATCTGCTTGTCCATGAACTGCGACGATGTATTACTACTCATCGAGTATTCAATCAACAGATTTCGTACACTGGAATGACCTAAGCATACATGTATATGTATATATCCCGGACGGGGAGTGTGGTGGGTTTCACTGGTTTATTGGAAATGGAGATGTTGGGAAAAAGACGATATCAGCATCCTTGAAAACGGCGTCGTTTAGCGAAACTGGGCATTTCTCGTAACTAGTATGACCTTGTTTTCCCAAGGGTTAAAAAATAAAATAGTGGTCATTCTAATGTTGTTTTTCATAGTCACTCAATTTAAAAAAGTTTTGAATTTGTTTTCCACCTTCACTTTATTTCATGGGAATGAGTTCAAATGATCACTCACAAACATTTTGTCCAATTGACCTTGACTAAAATTAATAAAATAAAAGTAATTTTAATTATTTAAAACTGTCAAAAACTCATTTACCATTATCTTATAAAATGAAATTTCTCCTTTAAAATCAAATGAACCGACCCAATTCTTCCTTCAAATTAAAGTTTCAGTCATCTAAAACCCTTTTTGTCTACATTTCTCACACGCTATCTCCATCTCCATTTCACCTTCAAGAGTTGTACCATAAAATATATATTCATCGTCATTTCTCATCTTCTAGAGTTGTACCACAGTCTCTATCTCCATCTCTATTTTCTCAAGACTTGTTGGACTCCTTTCATCTACGGCAATTGAAACTGGAAAAACCTATGTGCATGGTTGTCTTGATGTATATTATAGGCTAGTGCTAATAGTTGAAGCATCCAAGCATTTCCCTGAGGTAAGCCTACGAAAGCTTACAAAAAGCCTCTTATTTTTTTGATTCTTGTGTGATTTTCTCTTAAAGATTGAATTTTTGTTAGTGGTAGATCTCTTTTTTACTTTAATTTCGGAAGCCAATTTGGCTGCTAGATCCAAAAGGTGGGAAAAGTTCAAGAACTGAAGGTTTAGTTGAGGAGAATTTAAACTTTGATCAAAAGAGACTAAGATTTAGATTGATCTTTGTCTGTATTCTGCTCAAATCTTGAGATTCTTTGTTTTTAAGATTGAAAATTAAGGGTCGAATTTTGTAGCTTTATGGGAAATTGCTGTGATGTACCTAAAACTTCCGATGAGGAAAAAAAGGGGAAACACAGGCCGAACCCCTTTGCTATTGATTATGGTGTTAATCAAGCAATACCTAATGGGGGTCTCAAATCCTATGTGTTAGGTAATCCAACAGGCCATAATATTGAGTAGTTCTATGAGCTCAGGCATAAACTAGGTCATGGTGAATTCAAGGTTACATATTTATGTAGAGATAAAACTAGTAGGGAAGTTTTTGCTTGTGAATCGATATCCAAGAAAAAGTTGAGAACAAGAGTGGCTATTGAGAATGTAAGGAGAGAGGTCCGCATCACGAAAAAATTACATAAGCATCCAAATATCGTAATTTTGAAGGATACATATGAGGATGATAACGTAGTCCACATAGTGATGGATTGGTAGAATTTTAAAAACCTAAGAAAGTTTCCACCAAATCTGTACAGAATTTATTTTATCTTATCGAAAATATGTATGCTTAACTTAGTTTATATAATTTATGCATATTGTTCGTATGTACTTTGATGTCATTAGTTTTCCTAATATTTGTATATGTTTTATAATTTGCAGTGTAATGGAGAAGATTCAAGTTGACGTTACAATTACAACAAGATGTAGACTACAGGTAGTAGAAGATGTTTATGAGAAACTAGATACAAATTACCAAAAAAGCTCCACGAGAGTTGTTTCAGATCTCTTCGTAGATTGAGAGATATAATGTTGGCTTCACAAATTATATATCAATTATTATTGCGAAAGACAAAGACCAGCAAAAAAGAAGAAGTACGGTTTAAGATAGGAGACAAACAAGCAACTTTGGATTGGAAGAATTTGTTTTGGTGACAGGTTTAAATGAGGGTAATGATGACAATGTAGATAAGACTTGGGGGCGGAATGTCAAATCGTGAAAGAATATTTTAAGAAAAGTGTGGGGAAGATTACAAAGAGAGATGCTTACAATGCATTTGTATGTTGTAAGAAAAGAAAGAGCGATAAGTATAAGTTGGAATTGATCGTAATCTTGGCGTACGTCTTGTAGACCACGAAGGAAAACACCTTCCTCGATTTATGGTAGTTGGACTTTGGTAGATGATCTGGACAAGTTTGAGAGTATCCATGGCGAAAGTTTTCATTTGAATACATGATGAATGTATTCAAACGTGAAATGGGAGGTAAATTGAAAATTTTGAATGTCGAAGGAGAGTTACATTGTTGGTATTCGTTGCACGGCTTTCCACTTGCTATAATGGTATGAACAAAAAATAACTTGACTTGTATTATTTCTTATATATAAATTTGTGTCGTGAGATAATAATGTTTGTTTTAGAATAGATTTGGGCATTCGAGGCAATTTCAACATTGGGAATGAAGTTTACTACGAAATATCCAGATACAATTCCAAGAATGGTCGCTTGGGAAATGCCGTAGAGGTTAGCGCCTGCCGCCATTGATAACGTGTTGAAATCGAAAGAGGTAAATTTCCATTTTTGAAAGTTTAATGGAACAAATTGTGAAATTATCTTAGCGAATGACTAATGATTTGCACGATTTAATATTTGCAGTCGGAGGTTCATTCTAAATTGATTTCCATTGAACTCGAACTCGAGGAGGTCTATTGGAAAGAGTTGACACCAATCGTTGGAGAAGATGAGAGTGCTTCACACCATTCTGAATGAGATGAGGCTGAGCATGATGTCGAGCCGCATCATGCATTCCACCAACACTCTCCCAGAGCATCTCAGTCACCACCGGTATCTATGAGATCAACATAGCGGATTTATTGAGAATGGAAATGAAAAAACTTGAGGAAAGGCTGCAAGCAGTCATATCAACTCGACTTGATCGAGTGAAGAAAAAGGTTAAAAGGTTGCTTGAATTAACTGGACGGGTCGATTCCATTCGGTGATAAGTGGATTTGATGGTGGCACTAGTAGTACAGCTTATGTACCAGAATATGAATAGAATGGTGGGCTGGAAAAGGAGGCTAGATTTGATGATGTGACAGATGTGCCTGTAGATGAAAGATTTGTGGAAGAGTTAGAGAAGGACCTAAAGTTAGAAGATGGGGTCAAAAGAAATAGTGTAGAAGTGAATGGAGCTGATGTTGGATCTAGGGATAATATGGAGGAGCAAGAAAATGAAAAAAGGTCAAAGACGGTGTTGAAAAAGAAACAATGGTAGAGGATGAACACCCGACGTACAGAAAGGCATCGCTGATTTTATGACGCCTGAAAAACATGAAGTGGATACGAATGAATCCACTCAAGGTATGTAAAAAACTAATTGATGTCCAGCTTCATATTATTACCTCCAAATTAAACAAATTCTACATTTCTAATTGTTGGTACTTGCAACATATAGGCGACAGTGTACAAATCGATATAGTAGGATGTGATTACGAAAAGGACGTTGGTATCGTCCAAAGAGAAAAGCATGCTTATTGTATTCTCCCTTCACGGACCCAACAAAGAGGAGAAAGTTGTCAGACAATGATGTATATGATCCTTATCGAGAAGTGGATCCTGTGAAGGTTGAGGCTCTTCACAAATGGTTGGAAATCGCATCTTTGGGGTAAATTATTACACAGTTGGAAGTACATGTGGAAGTAATGATATTATTACATAAAAATAACTTTGTGTGGATGCTGTTGTATGTGCAGTCTCATTATACCTTTACGTTTTTACGAGGTTCAAGCAAAAAATTTGATCGAACTTTTGAATGAGGATGGTTGGATTACTGGCAATGTAAGTAATACAACTCTCATGATTTTACAATAATGTTACACAAGATTTCTGTTTGTATTAACTAGTTCCTTTGTGCAGATTATGAATGAGGTACTGTACCAGATACGAGAAAAGGCCCTCAGTTTTCCTAACTTATTCCGACAAGATTGTTGCATATTGGATACTTTCTTCTAAGAATTTGTTGTCAATGCACATGGCCAGTTGCAACAGAGTAAAGAGCTCAATTTTAGTAAGAGTATGATCAATTACGTGAGCAGGGCTACTCCGGAGCTCGGCAAACCTTGGAAGGACTGCTGATATTTGTATATTTCTTGTTGTACCGGCAACCATTGGTTCGCAATTCAAATCGATTTGGAGGAAGAACAATTTTTATGTTCGATAGTCTGAAGGGTCACATTTGTAGGGCAGCGTTGGACTCTTACATTCTGCCTCTACAAGAGGTTATTCCGTTACTGATCAAATTCTATGTCACGAGTGATGACAACTATAGCACGGAAAAGTTCAAATTTGTGAGAGTGAAAGATGTTCCCCAACACTTGAATGGGTAAGATTGACTAATTTCATAATGGGTACTACGATATTATTTTAACTGTTTAAAATTGATACAATAACTGCACAACTATTTTGTAGATCTGACTGCGTGATATTCACACTGAAATATATAGAATTTATGCAAGTGAATATGGACGTAAATGCAATTCGAGTGGATTATGTACCAATATGGCGGAAGAAATTGGATGTGGAGTTGTTGGCTTGGAACTTCGAGCTTTAAATTGCATTTTGAAATATGTATTGATATTTTGATAACATTTTGTGGCTGAACTTTGTTCTTTTTGCTGGAGTAGTTGTTATTCTTATAAATGTTAATATTTCGAGGATGTTGCCTAGCTACTAGTTAGTGCATTTGCAACTGTAATGATTATGGATATTGAATATAATTGAAATTTACATATTTTTGTGCCATTTTATATCTTTCAAGTTTACATAATGTACATGTTCAGGGTTTGATATACATCATATTCACTTAATGAAATGACCTTCGTTCCTGTGGCACAAAGTATTTAATGTCGTTCAATTACAAAAATGCATTCACTCGGAAAAAAGATATTGAAATCGTTCCTAAAACACAAAACGATTTAGACATCTTTTCAGTATCAAATACACACTACTTCCCTATAAAAAAAAAAACTAAAACATTAATATCGTTCATATGTTACAAAACGATATTGATGTTGTTTCAATACAAAATCGTACTGATTAACAAAACGATATTGACATCATTCCTAACACATAAAACGATGTAAATATCGTTTCGGCATCAAATATACACTACTTCCCTAAAAAAACTATGACATTGATATCATTCCAGTGACAAAATGATGTATGTCTTTTTAATACAAATATTGTACTGATTAACATAACAATATTAAAATCGTTCTTGAAAAACAAAATGATTTACATATCGTTTCAGTATTAAATACACACTACATCACGGACCTTTTTCTTAGTAGTGTCAAAGTCACGAAATAATGTAACGAAACTCATATTGTTTCAGTGCAAACTTGACGATGTCGAGATCGTTACATATCAAATAACAACTACAACAAATTTGATATCGTTTCCTTTGATTTCAAACGACATACATATCATTTCGACTACAATCATAAATAAAACGACACTTATATCATTTCCTGTCATATCAAACGACAATGATATCGTCGTAGTGTCAAAGTAAAAAAATAATGTAATGACATTCATGTCGTATCAGAACAAATTTGACGAGTTTGAACTCGTTTCAAGTGAATTCGTAAATAAAACGAGTTATATGTCGTTTCTTTGTACTGAAACGACAATTATATCGTTGTAGTGTAAAACACATGAAATAACATAGCAACATCCATATCATTTCAATGCAAATTTGACGAGTTCTACATCGTTACAGTTCAAATAAAAACTACAACGAATTTGATATCGTTTCTTTCTATTTAAACAACAACTATATCCTTATGATTAGAAATGATGATTTAATCACCGGGTATCGCTTTGGACGCGACTTCGTCAGGCTAGACTTTTGGATCATATCACATGATGGGAAATGAGGTGAGATATGTGTTCTCCAGGTGGGAGCAACATAAAATGAGATATGTGTTCTCCAGGTAAAAATCTTTAATTCTTCAAGAAGTTTTTTATATCAACACTTTGAGCTATACTCATTGCCAGCTATTGAAGTGTTTACCACTTCTCTTCTTGTTATCAACCTTGATTCTATCATTCGATAAGAAAAGAAGATTTCACTTGTAATTTCATTTTGAAATTGTGGGTCATGTTGAGGTCTCAGAAAGCTTAACATTGTAAAAAAATTGGTGCTCCCTGGTTGTAAGTCACCGGAAGCGTTGTAAAGGGTTGGATTGCACCACAAGTTAATCAATATAGTGAAAAAGATCTTGCTCGTGACGGAGAGCTTGGTAACAGGGAACGTAGATCATTGCGTTGGATCGAACTTTCATATTATATCGTTTGCACTCTCTAACCCTTTTACTTAACTTTTTTACTTTGTGCAAGATTATATCGGTTCAGCTACGTGCCTATTTGTGTTAAGTTTATTTCATTAATCGTTTATGTGATCATTGGTTTAAAATCTTGAGTATTTAACGAAAACATTTTAATAACCAATTCACTCCCTCTTGGTTAGCCAATCTTGTGCTTATAATTGGTATCAGAGCCCGATAATTAACTCTTTAAGATTTCACAATCATGAGTTATGGCTAACACCAGTTTTTCAAAATCTTGAGGGACATTCTACAAACCGACCTACCTTTTTTGATGGCACACGCTATAATTACTGGAAGGCTAGAATGATGATTTATGTTCAATCTATTGACTATAACATTTGGAAAATCGTTGAATATGGTCCATATGTACCCACAAAGACTATTAAAATAGATGACAAACTCGATCAAAGTATTCCTAAATCTAGAGAGGAATATGATGAAGAAGAATGGAGAAAACTATCATTAAATACTAAGGCCAAGAATTTACTTTATTGTGCTCTAGATAGGAATGAATTCAATAGAATTAGTACATGTGATTCGGCTTATGAAATTTGGCATGCTCTAGAAGTCACTTGTGTAGGAACAAACAAGGTTAAGGAACCAAAAATAAATATGTTGGTTAAATAATTTGAAAACTTCTTCATGAAACAAGATGGGCATATTATTGATATGATTACTCGTTTTACTGACATTGTGAATGGCCTAAAATGCTTTGATCGAAAATATACTAACGGTTTAGGTCACTCTCGGAAGAATGGACCCCATACAAATGCTCATAGAAAACACGAAGGATGTGAATTCATATCCCCTAGAAGAGTTGTATGGAACTTTGATGACCTGTGAGCTCAACAATGTTGATATAAAAGAAAAGACAAAGAAGGACAAAGAGAAATCATAAGAAGCTCCCAAAAGGCAAATTGCTCTAAAGTCGGTAATTGATGAAGAACCATCAACAAGCAACATGAGTGATGAAAAGCTCGATGATCTAGTACTTGTCAAAAAATGGAGAGGCTTTCGTAACAACAAAAAGTTTCAAAGAAAAGATGACAAAGGAGAGGAAAAGAACAAGAAAATTATTTGCTATGAATGTGACAAACCCGATCACAAGAGAACCGAGTGCCCAAACAAAAGGAAAAGTTTCAAGAAAAAGGCATTTCAAGCTACTTGTGATGATAACGAAAGTGAAGAACAAAATGAAAGCGATATCAAGATGAAATCGCTAACATGTGTTTCATGGCCCTCGAAGATGAGGTACCACAGAAAATCAAAAGTAAATGGTTCTTGGATAGTGGATGCTCAAAGCACATGATCAAAGATCGATCATTACTCTCAAGCTTCAAAAGAAATGATGGAGGTCATGTAACTTTTGGGGACAATGCAAAAGGGAAAATTATTGGAATCGACAACATTAGTAATCATTTATCCCCCTCAATTGAAAATATTTTATTAGTTGATAACCTCAAGAATTTGCTAAGTATTAGTCAATTATGTGATAAATGTTACCATATTAAATTCGATTCTTCCAAATGCCTAACTAATGATGCTACATCAAAAGAGGTGATTTTGTAGGAAGCCGAAATAAAGATTTTTNAATTATGTGATAAATGTTATAATATAAAATTCGATTCTTCCAAATGCCTGATTAAGGATGATACTTCAAAACAGATAATTTTCATAGGAAGTCGAAACAAGGATGTTTATATCATTAACATTCAGCATGAAAATAATGTACATTATTTACTTGGATTAAAAGACGAAACATGGCTTTGGCATAGAAGGCTTGGTTATGTAAACATGAACCTTATTTCAAAGACTTCTAAAACTTGCATTGTGAAAGGATTGCCAAATTTGAAATTTGAAAAGGACAAAATTTGATATGCATGTCAACTTGGAAAACAGGTCCAAAGTTCATTTAAACCAATTTTTTTCTTCAACAATAAAACCATTGCAACTTTTTCACATGTACCTTTTTGGACCTTCAAGAACGGCTAAATTAGGTGGAAAACATTACGCTTTTATTATCGTTGATGATTTTTCAAAATTTACATGGCTAATATTCTTAAGTACAAAGGATGAAACCTTAAAAGCTTTCAAACATTTTTGTAAGAAAGTGAAAAATGAAAAAGGTCACACTATTACTACGATTAGAAGTGATCATGGTAGAGAATTTTACAATCGTGCATTAGATGATTTTTGCAACAATAATGGATATAAACACAATTTTTCGGCCCCTAGAACTCCTCAACAAAATGGTGTAGTGGAGAGGAAGAATCGCACATTACAAGAAATGGCTCGGACTATGCTAAATGAAAATAACTTACCAAAATATTTTTGGGCCGAAGCCATTAATACCGCATGTTATATTATAAATAGAGTTTTGGTTAGTCGCAAGAAAACCAAAACTCCATCTGAGCTTTAGAAAAATAGAATTCTCAATATTAGTTATTTAAAAGTGTTAGGTTGCAAATGTTTTATATTAAATACAAAAGATAATTTGGGAAAATTTGATTTAAAATCCGATATTGAAATTTTTCTTAGTTATTCATCGACTAGTAAAGCATATAGAGTTTTTAACAAAACAGAACTCTAGTCGTTGAAGAATCNAAAAATTTGACTCAAAATCCGATATTGGAATTTTTCTCGGTTATTCATCGACTAGCAAAGCATATAGAGTTTTCAACAAAAGAACTCTAGTCGTTGAAGAATCGATGCATGTTACTTTTGATGAAATTAATCTACTTGATCGAGAGAAGGGTATTGATGAAGATTAGGTTTAGATGCTCCTCTTGAACAAATGAATATCCAAGACAAATGAGTGCCTAATGAAGAACAATCAAAGGAGCCTAACAATCAAGAAAGAATAGAAACACCAACCGAAGCTCAAGAAGACTCTACGTTACCAAAAGAATGGAAATTTGTCTCGTCTCACCCAAATGAGTTAATAATTGGTGATCCATCAAAAGGTATTACTACTATAAATTCTCTTAAAAATAATCTTAGAAGTTGTGCATTCATTTGAAAAATTGAATCACAAAATTTCAAAGAAGCGGAATTTGATTAATTTTGGATTCTAGCGATGCAAGAAGAACTTAATCAATTTGAAAGAAAGCATGTTTGGGACTTAGTCGCTAGACCAACAAATCAAACCGTTATTGGTACCAAATGAGTTTTTCAAAACAAAAGAGATGAAAATTGAATCATTGTACGCAACAAGCTAAATTAGTGGCCCAAGATTATAATCAAGAAGAATGCATTGATTATGAAGAAACTTTTGCACTCGTAGCTCGGTTAAAATCCATTCGCATGCTTCTTGCATTTGCATGTCACAAAAACTTTACTCTCTATCAAATGGATGTTAAAAGTGCATTTTTAAATGGATTCATTTAAGAAGAAGTTTATGTTAAACAACCACCCGGCTTTGCAAATCATAAATTTCCAAAACATGTTTTCAAACTTCGAAAAGCTCTTTATGGACTAAAGCAAGTTCCTAGAGCTTGGTATGAACGATTGAGCAAAGTTCTACTTTTAAATGGCATTTCTATTCAAAAAGAGGACACTATTTTTTTTATTTTTTTTTTATCAAAACCCAAAAACAAGACATGCTTGTTGTTCAAATCTATGTTGATGACATTAGTTTTGGTACAACAAATATTCAATTTTGTGGAAAATCTTCTAAACATATGAGCATAGAATTTGAAATGAGTATGATGGGTGAACTCAAATTCTTTCTCGGATTTCAAATTAAACAAATATGTGATGGCATTTTTATAAATCAAAGTAAGTATATATTAGACATGTTAAAGAGATTTGAGATGAATGATCTAAAACCGATGAACACTCCGATGAGCACTTCCATAAAGCTTGACAAAGATAATCAAGGTACTTCTGTCGACATCACCAAATATCGAGGTATAATTGAATCTCTTCTTTATTTAACCGCAAGTAAACCCAATATTATGTTTAGTATAACCCCACCTCAAATTTGTAAAAATAATTTTTCGATATCTTTGTGGGACTCAAAACTTAGGACTTTGGTATCCAAAACGAACTCACTTTGATTTACTCAGTTACTCGAATGCCAATTGGGCAGGTTGTCAAGTTGATCGAAAAAGTACTAGTGGCACTTGTTACTTTCTTAGTTTTTCTTTAGTTTCATGGTTTAGTAAGAAACAAAACTCCGTGATCCTGTCTATGGCCGAGACCGAATATATTTCCATTGCAAGTTGTTGTGCTCAAGTGCTATGAATGAAACAAACGCCTAGCGACTATCACTTATCCTATGATCATATTATCATATTCCTATCATGTGTGATAATACTAGTGCCATAAACTTATCCAAAAATCCCATTTTACATTCTCGAAATAAGCACATTGAGATAAGACATCACTTTCTTAGATATCATGTTCAAAACAGTGCTATCTCACTTGAATTTGTTGACACCGAGAACCTTGGCCGATATTTTCACCAAACTTCTTGCGCTTGATCGTTTTTCGACCAATAGACGAAGTTTGGGTCTTATTGAACTAAAATGATCTTCAATTTCTACATTTCCTTCTTCCTAATTCACTCCCCTCTCTACATACTGCCAAATCCAACTCTTATCTCTCAAAATCATTTTAAACCACGTTGGGTCCAAATTCAAATCTACATTTTCAAACTTTTATCGATTTTCTTTATACCCGAGCCCTAGTTTTTCAAATCTCCTTTCTTCCCATGCTTTTGCTCCTAATCCAACCATAACTCGCAAATTCTATCACTTTTCAGAGTTTCTCATATACTCTAAATCATCCATTAAAAGTTTTAGTTCAAAAATTTTGAAATTCCTCTCTTGAAACCATTATTTTTGAAAAATCCCTAAATTTCTCTTGAAAGGTCAACTTCCTGCGATCGAGGCAAAAGGCTCAAACAAACCGTTTGGCGACATTCTCCATCTCCATCCTCCGAGGAAGACATGGACCTAGAACCCGAAATGCCGATGAATCCCCTTTGCTAAGGCACCCGTTCTCTTAGGTAAAATATCGATCTCGCCTCTTTTACCTTTGATGCACTCGTATTTAGGATAGAAGAGTTTATCACAAATATGGGTTGGACTTCAATTTGCATGATTCATGAAAATGCATATCCGGGCTTAATTCGCACTTTTTACAAAAATATGACTATTAATCGTCGATTGGGAGACATTTCATGTTTTATAAAAAATCTTCATATTACGATTTCACAACCACTCATCCGCACTCTCCATGAACTTGATCCTTACGATATAAAAAAATTGTGCACAAAACCCACCCTATGGTGGAGGGCTACAACCTGACCGATGCTTGTCGTCGTGTAAAGGGTAAGAATTTTAAAAACATCACCAAAATCTCAACGAACAAACTTACTCTCCCGTGTAAAGTTTTACAAAATATTATTGCAAATGTTATTTTGCCAAGAAAAGGGCATTGGGACGAAGTTAACTGTTTTGACCTCTTTTTCCTCGACTATTTCTTTGTTGGTCGGCGAGTTGATTTTTCGACTATTGCACTTGATCTCATGACACTCATTCACTCCTCACACATATCCAAGGTACTTCCTTGTGGTATGTTACTCAATAAGATTTTTCAACACTTTGATGTCCCGCTTCACGATGAAGCTTTCATTAAACCACAACCCACCGACACCATTAGTTCCAACACACTTAAATGCATGAAAATTGTTAGAAAGGACGGACAATGAGTGTTTGAAATAAAGGGGTTCGATCGGGTTTTGGGGCCTTCTACCCTATCGTTCGAAGAAAAGGACGCTGATGATGACGACGAGGGTGCGCCTCCTACTGGTACCTCGAGATCGAGAGCTTCCCGACCCACTAGACGAGGACATGAAGAGGCTCAGCTTTCATTACTACATGGGTGGATGGACTTTCTCGTCACGACTGTCGATGGGATTACTGAGGAGCTTCATCACTTGAGAATACAGCAGGACACAATCCTAGCATGGTAGGCTACCATGCAGGATCAGATGACTTGCTTTCTTCCCCGATATGCTTGCCCAGTTTCCAAATCCTCCTTCTCCAGCTCCGTAGTTATTTCTGTTATGTATTCAAATTGCCTTAAAACTATGGTATCGTTATGTACGCTATTATTTCTTGTTCTTGCATCATTATGTACTTTTTGCTTATGCCAAAAGGGGAAAGAGAGATAGTAGACAATATTTTAGACAAGATTTGCATGTAGACAAGATTTGCACGATTATTTTAACAAGTTGGAATCGTAGTGAAATTAATAGGGGGAATACATGCATGCAAATTTTGTTTTTCATTCCTTATCAATTATATCTTACAAATCATATTGTGTTTGTCATAATAAAAAAGGAGAACATTTTTGACCTATGGTTGACGTCTCGTTTTGATTATCACAAACAAATTATGTTTATTGCTAACAAATTGATTTTAAGTGGCTATAGAATTATTGCACATGAAAATATTCGATGGCACAAAGTTCAAGGCCAAATAATTTGCACACAATAGCCAACATGGAAACAAGATCAAACAATCGAGGCCATGAAGAATGATAGTGGAAACTCCGCAAAAGTCGTCTCAAAGAAAATTGAGACAAAAGTCGAAGTATCGTCAAGTAATGCACGACAAATTGTTCAACCCAAAATACTTACACGTTTTAAGATTATATGTAAAGGTAAAACATTTTAATCACTTGGCAATGCATTGTGACGAGTTCAATGTTTTGATTTTACATTTCACAGCAAAAAAGATTTATTTTTAGTCAAAGGACGGCGGGACCTCCGAGATTTTATTAATTTGCCCTCACTTGTGGCGGAGGAATACCATGGTTACATGAAAATAATGAAAGCAAAAAATGAGGAAGCACTACTTTCCTTACAATGAAAATAAATGACAAAAGTTAAAGCAGTAAACGATGAAGTACTACTTCCTTTACAATAAGAACAACTGTAAAATTAGGCTAAAATAAGAATTGTAAATAAAATCAAAATTAAACTAACATTGGGCAATCCATGTCTATCAATTTGTACAAGTGCCCTAATATTCTGGTATCGTCGATGATCCCAACCTCAAAAATGATTTATTTGAAAATTACGTTTTTCAAAAAAAAAGTAAAAAATCGTAACACATATTTGTAATATAACAAACACTTTGAAAAACATTTTAAATGTCCCTACAACACTTACATTTGACAAGATTTAAAAAGGAGGACGTTCTGAGCAATTTTGGGTGTACCGGACGTTCGGTATGGTCAAAGTTGCTCCAATAGTCATTTTTCAAACGATCTAATTTTCTGACAAAAAATAACGGCTAATTGACCATTCGATATTTTACCGGACGTCCGGTATTGTGTGTCCGGCACGGCAGAACTTTTGACCGTTTTAGTGCTATAAATGCAGCATTATTTCTCCACGTGCAAGAGTAGCTTTTGAGCATTAAAGTGAGACTTTTATTGATCACAACTACCATATTCTTCATCTTTTAAGAAGATCAAAAAGCATAAAATCCTTGAAAAACTCTTGAGTGATTAACTTTGTGAAAATCTTTAATTCTTCAAGAAGTCTTTCATATCAACACTTTGAGCTATACTCATTGCTAGCTATTGAAGTGTTTACCACTTCTCTTCTTGTCATCAACCTTGATTCTATCATTCGATAAGAAGAGAAGATTTCACTTGTAATTTCATTTTGAAATTGTGGGTCATGTTGAGGTCCGGAAAGCTCAACATTGTAAAAAAATTGGTGCTCCTTGGTTGTAAGTCACCGGAAGCGTTGTAATGGTTGGATTATACTACAAGTCAATCAATATAGTAAAAAATGTCTTGCTCGTGACAGAGAGCTTGGTAACAGGGGACGTAGATCATTGCGTTGGATCGAACCTCCATATTATATCGTTTGCACTCTCTAACCCTTTTACTTAACTTTTTTACTTTGTGCAAGATTATATCGATTCATCTATGTGCCTGTTTGTGTTAAGTTTATTTCATTAATTGTTTATGTGATCATTGGTTTAAAATCTTGAGTATTTAACGAAAAAAATGTAATAACCAATTCACCCCCTCTTGGTTAGCCATCTTGTGCTTACACTATTCTCTATAGTCGAGATACTCTCACCATGAAAGAGGTCTATATGCTTTGTTATCTAAGGAAAAGATGAGGCATCTTGTTGGAGGATCTGAAAATCATGTTGAAGGCTTGATTGTGCGTGAGAGGAATAAAGATAGAAATTTTGATAAAAATATGAAGGGCAGATTGAAGCCTAAACATGTTGAAAAGACATGTCACTACTGTAAGATGAAGGGACATATTAGAGCTGATTGATTTGCTTTGAAAAATAGAAACAAAGTTGGTGGTGCTATAGAAAAGAGAAGCAACATGTTAATACATTGGAGGCCGATGTTATGGAAGATGAGCAAAGTGGTGGAGAGCTTTTTGTGATTTCTGACGGAAATACTAAATCTAGTCAAGAACCCATTCTTTGGAGTACTACCCGAGTTAAGAACCCATTCTTGACTAGATCTTTTCAAGAACCCATGCTTAATACATTGGAAATACTAAATCTTTTCAAGAACCCATGCTTAATACATTGGAGTTCGTTGTATGTTTTCAAATTTTCGATTGCTTAAGTCTTTTTGAGCTGAAGCTGCTACTACAACTTGTTTTATGATTAATCGTTCACCTTTAGTTGCCATTGATAAAAGGGCTCCAGAGGAGGTATGGTCAGGTAAACCTTCTTGCTATTCCAATTTAAGATTTTTTGGGTGTTTGGCTTATGCTCATGATGATAATGGGAAGTTAGAGCCTAGGTCTAGAAAGTGTATTTTTCTTGGGTATAAATCAGGTATGAAGTGGTATAAGTTGTGGTGTCCAGAGACTAGAAAGGTGGTTGTTAGTAGGAATGTGGTATTTGATGAGCTTGTTAAGGTTCTGGTTCACCTTTTGAGGATTCTGATAAAATCGAGGAGCAAAATTATTCCACTCAGGTAGAGTTGGAAAGTGGTTTAGAGAAACAATGAAAGATTGCAGAACAGTCTACTACAGATCAGTCCAATTCAGGATTGACAGATAGTAATATCTTACCTATTGTGCCTATACCACCAGTACACAGTATTCTATAGCTAAGAACAGACCTCGCAAACAGATTAAACCTCCACAGAAGTATGGAGAAGTAGATTTGGTTGCTTATGCATTGAGT
>CAIGRO010212356.1:0-12769 GCA_903798355.1 Fraxinus baroniana | reverse complement strand
ATTTTATGTCAAAAATTGGGGAAAAGGACGTTTTGCGCAAGAAAATGCAAAGGTAGGGACGTTCTGCACCAAAAAAATCATACGTAGAGACGTTTTCCACACAACTCGTCATAGGTAGGGACGTTTTGCGCCAATTACCCTTGTTTTTATATAATTGTACAGAGAGAGAGAGAGAGAGCATTGTTTTTATATAATTGTACACATAGAGATAGAGAAGGGAGAGACTAAGAGGCTAGAAGACGAGTGGTGCCATTGGTTCATGATGGATTTTGTGGGCCCACATGACCCAGAAGAATTTGTCATTCCATTTCTCCTCTTCCCTTGCTGTCCACATACCTGTTTCTCTCTCGGTCACAAACATTTTCACTCACAAAATACTCATTGATAGAGAGAGAGAGAGAGACCGATAGGAGAGAGAAGTCAAAATGTTCGTAAAATATTTAGGCAAGATAAGAGAATATTAATGCAAGAAAGAGGATGAGTTTGTTATGCAGTCCATGGCCATTCAGTATTCTGCTCATTATTATTATGCATTTTCACCATCTCCTCAAAGGGATCTTTCTTACATTCATAATTGCAAAACCAAGCCTTCACCACCTGCTATTTTGCTTGACAGAAGACAATCTTACAATACCCTTGGTTTCCAGGTTCTTTTTTTTCTCTAATTTTGATAACCATTGTGCATTACTTATTTTACAGTGTTACTTTTACTTAGATTGAGCATATTTCTTGCTTGTTCCACAGGCTAAAATCTTGATTGTGTCCAATCTCGACTAGTATTAGACATGCATTTCACGGCTTTTTACTGATTTCTGGCGTGTAAGGGAGCATTACGTAGCGCAGGATCTTATAGTGTCTATCAAAATGTACTTAATGTTATAACTAGTTTGTTATGCTGGCTAGTCGAGTCTTTGTTCTCTCCATTGCAATTATTACAATTGGGCAATTAGTTTGTAGCTTCAAGATCTTGTAATTAGGCGAAATGCTGTATGATTTTAAGGATGATATCACAATTGAATACAACACAATTACCCCAGCTTGGATTTTAAACTTATAGCAGATCTCAGTCTTTTTATTGGCTGTATTAATTGGTATATGATTCTATTAGATTAATAATGAAACAATATGAAATTTGTCATTTGGAAATGCCGGATTAGTTCTTGTTACGTTATTCATAGAATGACTCATCAATTTTTTGCTAGTGCAGAAAACATTGTGAGTAGCTTGAAATGAAGGATCTCGATATTTCCATTTAGAACATTATTATTATTATTTTGGTTAGCTATTGTTCGTTACAAGCTGCCATTTAAGTGTTGAGTTATGTGGAGCCTGACTATACTGGACACTCAGCCACAACTGGCGGGTCGAGCTCCGCTATGAGCTCACGCGGGGTTGCAGGGGGGCAACGCCCCCCTGCCCGTAAGGTGGGGGTTCGGGGGCTGTGGCCCCGAGGCGAAAATTCACACAAGGGTATTTTGGGTATTTCTATTGTATTAGGGTTTTTCTTCTTCTGAATATATATATGTTAGTTTATGACATATGACTTGTAAGCGAAATTAGTAGCCGCCCAACTATTGTATTGTGATTCCTCAAGAAATAAAAATTCCTCTGCAAATCCGTGTGTTTATCTTTTACTTCATTGTCATCTTTTTCACAACATTAAGAGCATGTGCAGTACGTGGCATTGGACAATATAATAAATGAGATTTTATTATCTTTTCTTCTTCAATACCATTTGGTTCTGTTCAATGAAAAACATGCTGAGTTAAGTATATATCCTTGTAGGCTGCAAGGCTTTTGGGTCCTCCGGCAAGATTTGAAGCTTCGAAGTTGAAAGTTGTATTCATGGGAGAAGAATCTGATAGGAACACCAGAATTATGCCAAGAACATACACCCTCTCCCATTGTGACTTTACAGGCAACCTAACACTAACCATCTCAAATATAATCAACCAAGATCAGGTATTACAAATCATTGTTCTTATAGATTTTAGAAGTTTGTCTCATTTCCATCCTGGGAATGTATTTTCAGCTGAAAGATTCAATTTTGCTTTAAGTCCATCCTTATTCTTCGACAGTTGAAAGGATGGTATAATAAAGATGATGTGCTTGCCGAGTGGACTAGAGTAAACGGGAACTTGTTCCTCGATGTCCATTGTTATGTGAGCGGACCAAATCGCTTTCTAGACCTTGCTGCAGAATTTAGATACTACATATTTTCCAAGGAATTGCCTTTGGTAAGTTCATCTTGTATCTGTATTCAATCGTGAAATGTTGAATTCTCGTGTAATCTTGCTCTGAAACGATCTTACAAAACTAATTTTTAACATCATTTGAAACTTTTAAGGTACTTGAGGCTATGCTGTATGGAGATTCAGATCTTTTCAGAGAGCATCAAGAACTGATGGATGCCCTAGTTCGCATCTTTTTCCATTCGAGCTCAAAGAAATACAATCGTGTTGAATGCTGGGGACCACTCAAGGATGCTGCTCGGGTAGTTTATCTCATTAATCGCCTCCCTTTTTACTTTTCTTCGTAAATATACTATACACTGACTTCACATTGTTGCTGTAATGAAACCCATTTATTTTTCAGGGAAGAGGAGAAAAGATTAATGGGTTTTCCTCTGCAAGCAAAGAAAGTTCTTGGGCTCCAATGACTTCGCGAATTCCAAAAGCTATCTTCCAAGCATTTGTTGCCTTCCTTCTTTAACTTTATGCAATACAGGCACGCAATATAAGCAGTATTGGAATTTCGGGGAGATACATTTGAATCCAAATTCTCAATTGTCTGGTACAGACAAGAATTGTTTTTAAGGACATCTGATTCTTTTGCACCTGTTAAGATTTATTCACGAGTTCTTGACTGACAATTCTTGTAAAATCAAGAAAGCTATTCATTTTCAGAAACGATTTTGATGTACAAAATTATAAACTTGAATGAGCCATTGTGCTACCCTGCTATCTTCGGTTATTGACAATTTAATGTGCACTCAAGGTACACAGTATTGGAAGAGACATATATCAACAGCAGAATTAATTGATCCCCTGCAACAGAAGTACTGCACATGATTAACCAAATTAGATCACAAGAATTAATGTTGGAACATAAGTAATGCAATCGATTAAAATAAGATCAAGAGTATCCTGTAAGTCAGAAAAAAGAAAACAAAATATATTCGCAAACGAGTCTCCAGGAAGCTGTTCATCGCAGCTACAACATGGACCAACTATACAGGACGGAAATTCCAAGCCAAAAAACATAATGTTGGCAATTGACAATCAAAACCCGTTCACAAGTCTTCAAGGTGATCAACAAACAACGAAATAATTGAGAAATCAAGGATTACTCTGTACCAACACAAGATAATCTGCGCTGACTACTCACTTATGATGGCCTATTAGGTTTAGGTGATGATGACTTGGCTTTTGCAAAATCAACCAGATCTTTGAAAATGGCATCTTCTGGCTTTTCTTGTTTGGTAGAGGAGGCTGGAGATTTGATTGAGAGATTCTGGGTTTGACCAACTAATCCATCAAAAGAACCCGGCCCACTACGCGAATTAGAGGGGCCACCACCATAAACAGGTGATTCCTCGAAGAACTTCTGTCTCTGGTTGTACCTAGAAGGTGGAGGTGGAGGTGGAAGGACATCTGGGGATGGAACATCCCAAGGAGCTGGAGGCAATTGGTCAGCAGATTTGCTTGTAGGAGCAGGCTCTTCATATGCAGTTTTTGGTGCGAACATTGATGCTGTGGGATTAATGAAATCATCAGGAGGAGTAGAAGATAGCGTCGGACTCGGGGGACGGACCAAATTACGGTTGTTTGAATTGTCTGGGACAGCAGTGCGTATAGATCCCGATGCACCTGAAAATCGTTCTGTCTCGTAAACATCGCCGCTAAGATAATCAACCATTCCCGAGTCTGCACTAGTTGGTTTCCTTGATGGAGGAGGAGGAAGAATGCGGCTGATCTGAAAGGGTTCACTCTTAGCAACTGGCTTCTGCCCAAGTCCTTGTAATGTATCCCTTGATGATCTGTAATTACTTGAGAGCTTTTATCAGTCCAAGTTGGAAATAACTCAACTTTTTCCAAAGTGAAGAGTTGCTTTAAAAATAAGCAACTTTTTCATTTTAAGGTTCAAAAATTTAAGTTGTCCAAATTTGGAAACAAAAAGTTATAACTCAAATGTTACCCTTCTTAACTACAGAACGTATGTGAGAGATATAACCAGCTTAAATTGATAAAGAAAACCCTAATATTGATGGATTTGTGTCAACTCATGTTAGACTAAGTTTAAAAGTTCCTTTTGCATGACTAATGTTCTTCCCCGTTCCATTACTGTGTACAACATGCATTGGAGAATTTAAAATATCAAACTTTTGCAGTAACTTTCCAATTATATTGGGGTCACTTTTATCTTGGGATAGTTTACATGAAGGTGGGTATATCATTATGAGAAGGAAATAGCATCTTATGTTTAATTATTCAATGCTTTTGATTCCGCTCGAAATACATTAGTGAAGAAAATCTGGGAAACTTACATGAATTTGAGTCAAGGTGGGATCTAGAAATTGAGCACGAGGAGAGGGACTAATAATTTGAGACTGCAATGCTCAATAAACTAGAAATCCAAAATAAAGCTACAGAACAAAAGGAGTTTTAGCATATCATCCTAGCAAATTTTTGGCTTAATTTTGTATCACATCAGATTATACACATTTACGAAATAGTCTAGGGAAAAAGTTATGTTGAAGGTAACACTTTCCTGTCAAAATGAATAACTTATTTCTCTAGAGGAAAAGAAGAGGTCTTTTTATTAAGATTACCTGTGTGCTAACTGAGAAAAATCTTCTTCAGACTCATCATCCTCATGATTCATATTCATAAGAGGTGCAGCAACTGGAGTTTCGGTAGTCGCCACTGAAACTGCAGGTTTTCCCCCGGCAATTTCATCATGTCGACAAAGAACTCGCTGCAAACTATCATTCAAAGCTAATCCCTTACAAAGAAGATCCTCGTCCCTGCACAAAAAGGAAGCAGCAGCTTAGCCTTAATCCCAATATAAATGGATAAATCCAATTAAATTACTCTATAAAATAACCAAAAAGACATTCTTACACAGTATTATTCACAAGAGTCATGACACGCTTTTGGTATGAACGACATTGTTCAACCAGGTCAACGATCACCTCATCCTTCACGCCCTATGCTCAAATATCAACATATTCAAAATCCACAAGTACAAATTTCGCTGAATAGAGTTCTTCTCACAAGATATTATGTATCTCTGAGTTACTTCAGGTGCTACATTTGAGTTTAGCCAAAAATGCTCTGAGTTACTTATTATGACCGTAAGGCAGGAATTACTTTCAGGATTAACTTTTTTTACTTAATGTGTGAAGAAAGGAAGTTATTCAAAATAAAGGGAAATGAAATAATAGATTAAAGAAATTATAACCTGCCGATCATGGGGGTTTAAGGCACCAAGCATTTCAAATAAAACATCTGCAAGTCCCTCTGCATTTTGAATTTCTGGCAAGCTGTATTAGGCAAAAGAGTACTATAAATTTCAAGAAGGTGCAATTTTCATCAACAACTACTACTAAAAATCATGAAGTGACCAAAGAGAACTGCTATTTGTTGAATATAATCTGGCAAGTAAGTTTAGGATATCCTTATGATTGAACTTGTGAAAACTAACGTTTACAATTTGAAAAGCTTCAGTGCGTAAAAAAAAGAAAAAAGAAAAAGAGAGAGAGAGAGAGAGAGATATAGACAGAAGTAGGATATGATATACCTCAGTGCAGAAGCATTGGACTGAAGAGACTGAAGAGATGCCTGAACAGCAGCTTCTTCATATGCAGAAGCAGGGTTAGCTACTGGATGCGGTTGTACTGGATGCGTTTGTGGTGGGGTGAACAATGGTACGCTATTTTCCCCTCGTGGTGGAAATTCCACACCAGCAGACTGTCAATATTTTGATACAAGTGACTCAATGAGTGTAACTCTAGCTTAAACATGAAGCATCAATCTATTTTGAGTAAATAGAGATGATTCTAAGTAAGATGGGTTTCATGAACATCAAACTCCTCCCTCTACAGAAGAATATGATAGATATTAAGTTACAAAAAACTATACTGAAAGAGAAAGAAAAAAGAAATGTAGTCAACCTTCAGTTCATTGTAGGCAGCATGGTACTGGGGAAACCTTCCCCTAGGCCCACCTAAAGCTTCTTGCCAAGTATCTATCAATATTAAAATCTTCTCCCTTACATTTAAATCCGGCTGCAGAAGTATAATTCAAGGAAGACACTAAAGTCATATAAGGATCTCAATCAGGATAAAAGATGAAGATATCAATAGGCAAAAGGACTAAACCACCTTCTTCTTTACAATTTTGACCATCTCATGTAAAATCTCTCGTTCAACAATCTGCTGAAACACATTCTCCCCACAATTTTTGCTAAGAGTCTCCAGCACCTGAATCATAAATTTTTTGAAGAAAAACATTTTCACGAGGCCACACTTAAATGCTCAACATATATCTTAAATCAGCCAAGATATGTAGCACAATCTTAAATAGCTAGATATCAGTGCCAATTGTAACAATGACATACAAGGAAAAATGTTTCAAGTTTAAAATCAGAAGAAGTAAGTAAATATATTAGACAATGTTTAATAGCCTTCAAATAAAAAGGAAATGTTCTCTCTGAAAAGATAAGGTTTGCTGCCACATGTGCCATGTTCATGATTGAAGAGGCAAGTATAGATTGTCCATAAAGGCATAACAATAATCAAAAGAAGAAACTAGGTATGTCCAATCCCACTAAGATCATGTCATATATAGAAATAGTAAGTTTGAACCAATAGTGCAAAGTAACAGTAAACTAATCCTTATGGCCATTTCTTCTACAACTGGAGATTCGAAGAAATTCTAATAACAATTAAATTTAAGACCTCATATCAATCTACATGAGAGTCCATATTAATTTTGTATTTTTAATCCACAGCTACCTCATCAGATTTCTTAGCGTCCAAGAACAGCACTGTCTCTTGACCAAATACCACGTGAATCCTTTTAAGTTCCCATAAATGATTCCCAAATAGAACAAATTCCAGCAAACTAAAACAGATTAATGGATCTAGGAAAACTGTAAATAGCAAAGTCTTATATAATGCATCTTACCACCTCAATTTCAGAAAATATGAGTACCATTTCAAAACCTTAAAATAGCCTCATTTTGGAAACAAGTCACCTAGGTGTAGATCCTAGATCACACAGATTCCAATGCAAAACAAAATTAAATTAAATGACCTTCAAGACCCCAGCCACTTGGTTTGCTAATACAAGAAGACAGCACCAAGAGTGTCCACACAAGGTTTTGAATTTTTCACCAGCAGTCTTAAAATTTCCGCACTAACTTCTCTTTTAAGTGCCTACAGCAACCAATTATTGGTTCCGGTTAAAATCAAGTTTCTATAAGCATCTTACACTGTTACCCAAATATACTTCCAAAGTCTGCATACTGAAACCTGAAACATTTCCAGCAATTGACTTCCTAACTTCCTCAGGTGAGCACACTGAATGAAAAAATAAAGAAGGATATATGGATATTCTTACAAATAATGCAAGGAGCTGTATTTGAGGGTTTTTATTCCCCAATTTCTTCTTGAGTATCTTCAGTGCATCTTTTGCTTGCCTGCAGTTCAACTCAACTTATAAGAATGATAGGAATTTGTGGATAAATAACTTACACAAGTCACATTCTTCAAGTGATAAATATTATATTTTATACACTGCCCAGTAGTAAAAATATTACTTATAATACAAAATTATCAAAACAAATCTGTGAAGCCATAATCGGACAGTTCCAAATTATCGTTAGATGACCCACATTTGAATGGAATTTCGACTCAGTAGGTTACCCAGGTAAAATTCTATCTAATCTGCAAAATGTCACGAGAGAGAAAACAAAAAATGGCACTTATGTCCTTACATTCAATTTTGAAATTTAGAACCACTAGAAATTGAAACAATGAGATTGAAAGAAAATATTTTGATACATGCAAATAAAAATTCTTTTTGCCACCTACAAACTCTTTCAAATTACTTTCTCTGGAGTGGGAATGTCAGTGAACTTTTTTAATTCATTCTTAAATTAAAACTGGAGTTGTTAAAATGAAACTAATTTTGATTAAAAATAACGAAATAAATTACAAATCGCATTCCATTGGTCAAGCAAAGGAAACAATACCCCGGATCTGAGTTTATTATGTCGCATAGCTCTAAATTCACTCCCCAGTCTGGACCAATCAGCAGATCACTAGTGGCCCTCTCAGCAACATCTGCAGCATTCGCCATATTTGTCTATTTCTACTACCACTTCCTAAAAACATGCAGCTATCAAACTGTGAAATCATGTCCCCAATTGAATAACGTGCATATTGATAAAATAACTACTAACAGAACCACATGCGCACAACTCAAATCACGGTATCCACTGATGCCAAAACTGAATAGGTGATAGGTCTCACCCATACCTTTTTTAGTGGGATATGGTCAAATGACGCCCTCGCTGCAAACAAAAACAAAAGATTTTTTTTTTTTTTGGTGTGTGTGTATAACCAGAAACATAATCTAGTGATATACTGAAATCAAGAGTCAACAACGGTAAATCAACAGTGCATGAAAAAGCCCACCAAAAATTAATTGTAAAGGCAACCAGTACATCATCAGAACCGAAAATCAATGCCAAACAAAAGCTAGCTCCTTTCCTCTCTTGCAATAAAACCAAACCCACCAATGATTCAAAATCCCAGACTGTAAAGTAAATGATAAAAAATGACAAGTAAATAATCAAAATCAAGAGCGAAGTCTGACCAAAAGCCTAATTCAAGATTGCAACACACGAAAAATTGATCCCTCAAAGTCCAAAACCAACCACCGGGATAGAATTAAATAAAACCACCCAAAAACCTTAAAGATCGAGTCTTTTCAACACAATAAAGATCTAGAAATATCGGAACCAAATCTAGAAAGATAAAATTCAAATGAGAAATGAATCAGGATGTTTCAAAGATTACCTTTCGGAACCACCTGCAGACTAGTATAGTCTATGGAGAGAGAGAGAGAGAGAGAGAGAGAAATTATTATGAGTATAATTTTATTATGAGAGAGATAATGCATTAATGCCAAAAATGGGGATGGAAAATTATTTTGCCAGGTTTCGGTGTATTTAACGCGTGTTATCTGTCGAAGCACGTAGCTCTTTTCCAAGCCGTGTTTGGTATATTGAATTTAGGATGAGTTGGCTTATAAAAATAAGCATGCTGGGTCTAAGTTTAACTAAACGTCTTCATAGTCGACCTGGCTCAATTTTAAAGCCTCATCTAGTGAGATGATTACACTTATGGGATCGACTTGGATAGATCTATTAATTTAAAGAGAAATGGACCAACATTATTAAATTTTTATACTACATTAATGTGTAGATCTTGTAGAAAAATTAATTACTCCTTGTGAGTTGAGAATTCTTCGATTGTAGTGGTCGAAAAGGAAGGCTGGGATAGAGAATTTTTCTCTTTTCAATAAGAATATTTGTGTTTTACCCTTTCGGTTAAGGATAATAAGAATTGGTCTAAAACACGTCGTGTCATATTAAGATTTAACAAAATTTTGAACTGATCACGATTTGAAACCTCAATTCACATTTCCAAAATATGACAGCTGTTTCAGCAGAAAAAGCAGAGACCATTACATGAAGAAGAAGGGTTGTCATGGTCATCAGAGTCAGAAATTGGGAAGGCTTTAGATTTCTTGGACTCGAGGGAGGATACAGAAAGTGGTATGATGGCTGGTTCATTCACTCTGTTACACACCCGGAGGCCTAATGCCCATGGCAGGCTTCAGTCTCGCCCCAAGGCCCCCAACACCTCTTCCCTCCAACTCATCTACCATAAGTACCAGAAGTTTGTCGATCATATCCGAGCCTCACCTCTTTAGTTATAATTGATTGGATGAATTTACCATTTTGATTTAAGAATTTGGGAGGAATGTGGAGAAAAGGATTGAATCTTTTTAAAAACATTGAAGGTGTTTGATACGTGTGTTATCTGGTTTTGTGGAATGAATTACGTAGACAATGAGAACTATAATGAATGTTGGAAGCAAGAAGCAGATGTTAGACGGATTTTCTGATTGTTGGAGAGAAAAATATTAATCTTTTTGTTTTCAGAATTTTATTGGTGTTCGATATTTAGAGCCTGTTTGGTAGATATTAAAATAGGATTAAAATTGAAAAACTAGCCGTTATTGTTGATTTTTATTAGACGAGTGGGACCAATAACGGTCATATTTTCAATTTTAATTGGATTTTAATTGTTACCAAACAGGCTGTTACCTGCTTCTGTAATCTGTATGGTGGATTGTATGGGAACTTGAGAATTATAACGGATTTTGGGGCGTGATGAACAAACAACAAGGTTTGCAGAATCTTTGACTAAACTGGAAGTATATTGAAATTTATTGGTGATCTAGAATTTTATGAAATGGGAATCCCTTCACCTTCAGTACAGTTGCCATTTTTTTTTTTAGTATGCAGACTGCAGAATCACTCACAAATTTTGATAAAAATGAAAAATGTTGCTTGATGTTGGAAAGTAGGGATGCTTAGACTTGTTCATGCCCAGTATATAATCTTATTTTGGGTTTCTAGAGTCATGATAACTGAAGTTTGAAATTGTGAATTCAGAACTTTAAAATCTGTGACTTCAAAACAACAATGTGGTAAAAAAGGAGTGGAGTAAGCTATAATACGTGTGAAGGTGGAGTAGAGCATTAGCGTACTTCATGGTTTCCATCAGTTTGCTATGATCGTTGGTAAGCTCAAAGCATCTATGTTTGTGTTGCTCCAATCGATATAAGTTGACTATGAGGTTACATTTCGAAAATCTTTTTGCCTACAGTCAATATATTTGCGGTAATTGTTAGTAAAATGTTGAGTTTGACTTATGCTTTTAGGCCTTCGATGTTTGTAGGAGTGGGAAGGAATTGGCATGTTTAGCTCTATGACTACTTCAATTCGTGAAAGTGTTCGTGATATGACAATCGATAAGACCAGAATGACTAAGAAAGAAGTTTGATCTTAGATTAATCTTATAATTGTTTCCATTTTCGATGAGCAACCTTAATCGTCCGGGCAATATTACATGTAAGTTTCTCACCTCTATATCGCTCGACGACCTCCACCATCTACCTCGCACTTAGGGCTAGGCGTGGGTTGGGTTGAATTGGTTTTGAGTCTAACACAAACCCAACCCAACATGTTTTGTTTGACAATAATTCAAACTGAAATCAACCCATTCACCGTTGAAACTCAACCCAATCCAAACCGACCAAACTTGGGTTGGTTTGGGTTGGATTGATTGGTTTGGACTTGAGATCAATTCAAGCTGGACCTAGTATTCTTTTGTTGGACAACTTTTTTATGGACCTAATGGTTGGGACTTTTTTCATTGAATTTGAACAATTTTTTAAAAGTGATACCATTTCAATTTGGATCAATTTCAGTTATATTAAAAAAATGAAATTTGAAAGGCCTCAAAACGATTGAAATTGTATCAATAGTCGGTGAAGTTAAGTTCATAAATTAAAAATATTGTAAAACATGTTAAATAGATATACAATGATCAAATTAAATACATATTAGTCAATCTAAATATATGTTAAATACCTATATATTATGCATATTGAATAAAATGAATTCAATCTAAACACTAAATACTAAAAATGTAAATCTCTTCCTTCAATTCAAGTGTTTAGTCAAAAAAATCGAGTTGAGAAGCCATGGTACGAGCAGTAATGAAAGGCAAAAGAGACGTGGGGCATATGAAAATCTTGATAATTAGGTTTTAGGTTATTGGTTTTAAGTAATAATTTTTATTTTAATATTTTTGTAGTTCATTGGGTTGGTTGGATTTGATTAAGTTTTAATAGATGACCCAGAACTCAATCTAACGCGACCTAAAATTTGATTTCCTAACTTGAACCCAACCCTATTGAACTAAAAAATCAATCCAAACCAGTTGGTTTGGGTTGGATTGATCGGGTTTGACTGGTTCGAATTTGTTTTTGTCCAACCCTGCACACACTAAAAAATTTAATTTGGTCCATGAACCTTCAAATTGGAGCAAAGTTAGCCCTTTCTATTACCCTCTAAGGTTTACTGTGGCTGCTTCTATTATTATTGCAATATCATAATAATGATCATGGGTTTGAGTCACAAGACCCTCATGTTGAGGGAGGGATGGTTGGTGATTATGGTGTTGGCACCGCTTTTTTGTAAGAAAACCCTAATATTTTTCCACTAAATTTATTTCCATTACATTTTCTAAGCCTTCTAGTGCGGCTGGATTCTTGCTGTAAGGCTAGTCTTTGGCTTCAACTTTGATACTCCCATGGATTTTAGGAGTGCTATTTTTCTACTTGTGAGATATGCCCCCACCAAATAGTCATGGTGGACAATTGTTTTCTTTCGCACTAACTTCTGGTTCTTAGTTGACTTAGTTGGCATGCAATGTAAATACAATCATGAAGTGTGAATATATCTTGGAAATAATTATTTGTTCAGGTCAATTTAATTTTCAAACTCAATTTGGTTTCTATAATTGTCACGAGTTTTATGCAACGTGAATTATATCGCAAGTGTACGGTATCAAGTTTTGTAATATAATAATAGAGTTAAAGTGTCGAACCCACAGAGATTG